>JAWZYT010000459.1:100000-140000 GCA_034508575.1 Petrolisthes manimaculis
AGTGTAAATTACTAAATGACCAATATGTCAATTCTCATTAGTTTTCGAGTTATAATTGTCACCTTAAAGGTCTGCCAGGGATGTGTTTAAATCTAGGGATTGTACCATAATAATAAAGAGACATGTGAAATTTCTTAACGACCATAAAGTCTTACGATAGGCAGCAAAGTTGAGAGGTTAATTAGGAATGTGCCAAAAGCTGTAGATTGAACAGTTGCAGCAAATAGTCCTGGAACAGATTTTAAAGGAAACTGTGTTCAAGGACTATTTGCCACGACTATACAGCATATGATAGCATATATTCTTTCTTTAAAAAACAAGAGAGAGATTAAAAGATACAGCATATCGGTGTTGACTAGTTTTTATTGGTTGCTTCAAATACAAGTTTTGTAGGAAACTTTACAAACTTTTGCCACTTTGTTCCAGCAATTCACAGAACAACATCGCTAACTTGTGAGAAGTATTGAAGGAACCAATACAAAAATTAATCAACACTGAACATGGTATATCTTTAAATTGCTCTTGTCTTTAAAAAAATATTACCTGGCTTCACTGATATGTAATTCCATTACGATAAGATTTGAATCTCGCCCATCATTGTGAAAGCCCTTTGGCATTAGAATTAATTCAGAGTTGTCCGTTTTCTCTGCACCTTCCCTTCCTGTATGTTCCCACAAAAATCCAATATATGTTTATTTATTCTTCATCAACCTGATATTCTTATTTATGGATTTTTTGTAATTCATACAATATACTTTCTGCGCTGGAGCCTTTTAGTTCTCTTCATCCATTTGTTTTATCCATGTTAGAGATGTCTGTTGCAAGATGATGACGATGATGCAGAGCAGATAACTGAGGAGGAGTTGTGCCGTGCTCTCTCCCGGGGTAAAGCTTCTTCCCCTGGTGATGATGGTATTATTTATGCTGTGCTGCGCCTACTTCAACAAGTTCCTGGGAACTCTCTACTTCAATTATACAATCTTTGTCTTCGTGATGGTTGTGTACCACGAGCCTGGACCAGCAGCACAATAATACCCATCCCTAAGCCCGGCACTGCGAAGTTCAGGCCAATTTCCCTTACTTCCTGTTTTTGTAAGGTTATGGAGAAAATCTTACCTAATCGTCTAATGTACAGACTGCAGGATCGCCTTTCTCCATGGCTGTTTGTTTTCCTTCCCCAGTGGAGCACACACCACTGCCTAGTCGACCAGTACTCTCGCCTTTCCAGAGACAGTGTGGTGGCTTTCATTGACCTTCGAATTGCCTTCGATGTTGCAAATACAGACGTCATTTTGGATCAACTGATTGACTTTGGGATAAAGGGTAATCTATTATGGTGGATTCAGGGCTACCTCTGTAGCAGAACCTCCCATGTGTTTTTCAGTGGTGCGCTCAGTCCTTTGCGCAGTTTTCATCTTGGTACACTTCAAGGGGGTGTTCTCAGTCCGTTGTTATTTAATTCTCTCCCTGATATTCCTGGTACTACAATTATGTGCTATGTTGATGATATCTGCTAACACCATAGAGTACTATTGCCTGGCCTGCTCCACTGCCCGACATTTGCTGCCCCGGGGCCTGCCACTTGATGTGGTTTGTTGACACCTGCTGAACCATCAGGTTTTGGAGGATTTAAATAGGACAAAATTTAAATATTTATCTGGATTCTTGTGCTTAATTCTGCTATGTTTTCTTGATGTGTGTGTGTGTGTGTGTGTGTGTGTGTGTAGTCATAGGATTCTCATGAGTCCCGCCTACCCGTATGTATTGTTGTCTGCCGGTGTAGCAGTAGGACACGGCCTGTCTCGGGAACATCTCACTGCGCATGCGTGGAGGTTAGAAGGTGCCAGCCGTACGAGTCACGATGGCAAGAGAGCAGCGTTGCCAATTTAGCAAACATTTACACTTCTTTTAAGAAGATAACGACAGAATAAATGGAAAAGCTTTGTTTGAGCTACACAGTCAAGAAGAGACATAAAATATAAAGAAATATTGTATGATATGTGGATAATGAGTATAAACAAAGAAAAAAATTAGAATCAGGAGAAATTTCTAACCAACACAGAGAAGAAAGAGGATGACAGGGGGGGCCGTTGAAAAGAGTGACATAAGACCCATTAGGGCCTGCTGATGCTAATCTTATTACTGTATACAAGAATATAATATTTAATGTCATCATGAACCAAGTTTGCCCAATAATTCGGCTAGCTACTTAGTGTATTCGCTTGTTTGTTGCAAATGAACAGTGGCCTAAATAGTGAAGGTTGATCAATTAAAAATATTATAGTACATGTACTGGTTATTTGTACATAATTATAGTACAGGCACAATCATCTCATCCTTAAGAATTGAAATAATGGTAAATCTCTACCACTAGTCAAAGTTTAGGGAAAATTTAATTCTCTACCGTATTCTATATCCTGTATCATTATAGGGTGACACTAGAGAGAACCCTTAGTTTCCTCACTTCTTCATCAAGTCATGCTTATTCAACAGAGGTGAAATAAGGTTCCCTACACTGAGGCCATATATTTTTGAACATATCCATAATTTAGGAAATAAGGCCAGCAATTGCGACACTGTTTGCATAAGGAAATCATGAACTGAAATGATTAATAGAGGTAAACTGTATATTCAACAAAGTTTGTATTGATATCTTGTATTAAGATATCGGTAACATTATATTAAGTCATATACAGCGATGATGTGATGAAAGGAGACATATATATTTATTAAATTTAGCTTATCACTGCACATTCTCGCGATTAAGGTATGTGGTACACAGATATCGGTAACATTATATTAAGTCATATACAGCGATGATGTGATGAAAGGAGACATATATATTTATTAAGAGCTTGATATGTTACAAGTAAGAATGATAATTGAATGCTTATTGTAGTAAAACGTGATTCTCGTGATCCAGGTATGTGGTACACACTACACAGAGCAGTATAGGGTCTGGTCTGGTGGTACGGAGCAGCTCTCATCATGTCCTCCTCGTACACCCACTACTTATTTATGACATTTTTTCCTTACTAGGGATATTCCAAGCGCTGTTTTTGGTGCCAATCTCTTGCAAATCATATCGAGTTTGCTATTTCATGCATAAATATTGACATAGTAAACGAAATAAGAAATTGTAAAATAAATTACTGCCGGAGCATTTTCCCATACTAAAACACATAGGGAGAGACGTCTTATCATAACAAAGGTCGTGTGTTTTGTGTACTATGGCGCGGTATGACATGTTGGGCCCACACGCACGCGCAGTGAGCCTTTCCCGAGACAGACCGTTTCCTACTGCTACACCTCGGATTCGGACTGACCGAGGCAATTCATTGTGGCCACCCCTTCGGGGATTAAGGCGTCTGGCAATAGATAGATAGATAGGTTCCTGTAACAGTAAAGAACAAGGGCAAGGGTATGTAGTCTTTTCAACGGCACATATCTTATTTGTTTAATCCTTTGCTCTGGTTCCATGTCTCCTTCTTTAATTAATTAATCTTATTTTTACTTTATTTTATTTTGTTTTATAGAAGTTATATAACGCTATATTTAATCTATAATATATTGCCAGCATCACTGATAACTGTAACTTCTGGCAACACTGACAACAACCTCCCCTGGCCCTGGCAACACTGACATTCTGACAACAACAACTGTAAGTACTCAACACCTCATGTTCCATGGTAAAAAAACATTCGTGGTGCATACGATGGCATGGTACCGATACGATGACTCCACATACAAATTAGAGAGCCGTCGTACAGTACCACACCATCGTATACACCACGGATGTTCTTGAATATGGCCTATTTATTGTATTTTTCTTATGTTTCTCCGTGGCCATGTGTCTTCTATAGATAAAATGGACATGTATTATATAAAGAAAAATAATAATTTGGTAGACAAATAATAAATATAATTTGGTAAATATTGAATGAATTACCGGTAGTTATTGTGTACAGTTTTTCTACCTTCATTATTCACTTATTTAGACCATTCTAAGACTATTTTCTACCTTCATTATTCACTTATTTAGACCATTCTAAGACTATTTTCTACCTTCATTATTCACTTAGTTAGACCATTCTAAAACTATTTTCTGTAATAGTCAAGTGTTTGTCCATTATCAGCTTTCGACTCAAGGTTTTCAGATTTGAATGTTTTATAGTGTGTTTTGGTATTATTACAGAATACCTGTAACTGTGTTTTTGGCTATATAGGCTTGAGCAGTATTACCACATTAGGCTAGGTCTTGGAAATTTGCCCCAGTCACTTTATGATAGTTTACACCGTTTATACCCGGTAGTTTGCCCAGGTTAGGTCCGGTAGTGTGTACAGGTTAGGTAGTCTGCTGTGGTCTAGGTTAGGTCAGGTCTGATCAGACAAGTTTCCAAATTATGTTTGTAAATGGGGCAAATCTCAAAAACGAGGCATTTCCGAGAGAAACACCATAGATGAAAAGTTTCTTAGAATGGTCCAAAATGTGGATAATGATACTAATATATACAATATAGTGAACCCAGGTAATAGTCAAGTGTTTGTCCATAATCTCTTTTCGACTCAAAAGGTTTTCAGATTGCAATGTTTTAGTGTTTTATTAATGCATTTATTGTTCAAGGCCGTCGCATTTTAATGTTTGGGGAGATACGACCCCCCCTGCCCCCCCCCCCCATCTCCATAAACACTTCATTTTCGCCATATTTGAACTAGATTCGTCGGAAAAACACTACAGAGTATTGAATAGAATTAGTCTATTTAATAGACTGTTTGGTTAAATATATTGTTTACGTCGACAAGAGTGGGTTTTATTCACTGTTACCTTGGCTGCTGTTGTTGTAGTTCCTCAAAATAATGTGTTTAATAGTATGAGGTGTTGTGTTGTTGGTGAGTGTGTTTGTGTGTATTGCAGTCTTCCATAATGTGTTTAATAGTGTATGTTGCTGTGTTGCATGGATGTGTGTTTGTGTGTATTGCAGTCTTCCATAATGTGTTTAATAGTGTATGTTGCTGTGTTGCATGGATGTGTGTGTGTTGTTGGTGAGTGTGTTTGTGTGTATTACAGTCTATAATTATGTGTTTAATAGAATGGGGTGTTATATGTTGTCTAATATCAATCAACATTTACAGGTCACACCACCAAGATGGGGGACATATAAATATATACAAGAGATCTACTGAAAGAATCAAGAGTGATGTGATGCAGTACTGTACTTGGTGTGTGTCTGAGGTGATGACACTTTCATCACCTCAACACCCTACACCCCAACACCAACATCACCAGAAAAGGCATCAAGGCTATAAGGCTAAGCAGGGTATGTATATATATGTACAGTGGCCAAAAAAGGTATTGCGTCAACTATTGATACAACATTATATATATTAATGTCCATAATTGTTTGTAGGGTTTATAAGTATGTATTACAGAAGGATATGTATATTTCCTTCTGTTATACATGTTTATAAGTATGTATTACAGAAGGATATGTATATTTCCTTCTGCTATACATGTTTATAAGTATGTATTACAGAAGGATATGTATATTTCCTTCTGCTATACATGTTTATAAGTATGTATTACAGAAGGATATGTATTTTTTCTTCTGTTATACATGTTTATAAGTATGTATTACAGAAGGATATGTATTTTTTCTTCTGTTATACATGTTTATAAGTATGTATTACAGAAGGATATGTATATTTCCTTCTGTTATACATGCTTATAGTCCATATACAAATAGTTGTGGATATTACTATGGTTAAAGTTCTATCAAGATTTGTTGCAATACCTTTTTTGGCAACTGTACGTCAAATGGGTATATTATAATATGTTTGTATGTCTGTCAAGTGAGTATATTATATAGTATATAGTATATATAAGTACTGTACTGTTGGCCACAAGAATTTGTACACACACTGTTGTGGTTTTCAAGGATTTACAACATATAGAAAATGTCACACTGTTATTGAAATACAATATCAGTATTATTATTAAGTTTGTTATCTTGAAATGTCAGTATGTACAGAAATTGAAATACAATATCATTATTATTATTATTAGGTTTGTTGTTTTAAAAGGTCAGTATATACAGTATTATTATTGAGTTTGTTATTTTGGTAATCACTGAGTGACTTTGTAAAACATATTAAAAGTAAAAATAACTTAAATATTGTACTGACAGTGTGTGTGTGTGTTTGTGTGTTGTTTAAGTGGTGGTGATGGCAAACCAATTCAATATTAATGCTTGTGTGTGTGTGTGTTTGTGTGTTGTTTAGGTGGTGGTGACAAACCAATACAATATTATCACAAAAGTTAATTTGTTCTTTGTCAGTATTTCAGTCAATTTTATCATTCTGTATTTTTGGTTTAAGTCTTGGCTAAATTGGACTAATATGGCCTTTCACTTCTCTAGCTGACTTATTATTATTATTATTTTATCTTTTATCTTGTGTGCTTACCATCCCACCTCCTCTCTATCCACTTTCCCACCACCTCTCTATCCACCTTCCTCCCACCTCCTCTCTATCCACCTTTTATTTGTTTGTAAGCTTCCCAACCAACCACACTTGTAAGGCTTCATTATTTTAGAGTTGATTCCACAGTAGTATTAGTTTGTATGCTTCCCAACTAACCACACTTATAAGGCTCCATTATTTTCCAAAAGCTGAATATCCATATTTATAAAATCTATTAAAACAGTTATATAATGATGATCACTGTATAGTTTACTCACCAAATTCATTAAGTAATTCACCCCTAAGTCATTTACTGTACATGGGTAACATTGTTTTGTTTGTATACTTACAAACCAATACCAATCACTGTGGAATCAACCCCTAGTGTTGTTATGATGAATTATGCACCACACAGAGAAAGGTTCTGTTGAAAACCTAAATCCTCTTCTGAACCACATGATACAATTAATGACTTAGAGTTAATGAAGTAATGTTATTGATATTAAAGGACCACATTGTTTACAGGTTGTTGTTGTTGTTGTTGTTGCTGTTCCTCAAGGTGTGTGTCCCAGCAGCCCTGAGCTCCTGAGGAAGGCCATGAAGGTGTGTGTCCCAGCAGCCCTGAGCTCCTGAGGAAGGCCATGAAGGTGTGTGGCCCAGCAGCCCTGAGCTCCTGAGGAAGGTGATGGCCTGAACTGGACTTTCTCACAGTGCCCTCACAGAGTGTATGTTGTTGGTGAGTGTTTGTGTACATTACAGTCTTCTGTAATGTGTTTAATAGAATGTAGTGTTGGGTTACATCCTGGACAAACAGACATTCACAGAGTGTATGTTGTTGGTGAGTGTATTTATGTACAGTCACGGTCAAATATAATCATCTACATAATATAATAATCTTGTCAATGCTGACATAAGCGTCGGAGACCTGGACATGGAGTAGGGCTCATCAGTCAAGAATAGGTGCTGTGGAAATGAGTTACTTGAGAGGTGCATGTGGAATGACAAGGTGGGATGGAGAAAGTAATGAGAGTGTGTATAAGAGATGTGGTATGAGTGAGAAGGCAATTGATATTGAGTGTGGAGTGGTTGAGAGAGTGAAACGTAATACTTTGAGGTGGTTTGGACATGTGGAGAGAATGCAAGGTGAGGAGTTTGTAAAGAAGGTGTATGGAAGTGAAGTTGTGGGAAGTGGTGTGAGAGGCAAACCACCAGTAAGATGGCAGAACAGAGTGAAAGAGTATGTAAAGGAGAGAAACATGAGGGGGAGGGGAGGGCTTGACCAAGTAAGGAGGGAGTGTTTGAACAGGGAAGACTGGAGAGTTTTCTGCCGTGGCCACCCCCTTCAGGGGAGTTCCCGGAGGGAACGAGGCATCAGAGCTATAGATAGTTAGATAGATATAGGGGTAACTCGCATAAGAGTTTGACACCTTCCCTCTGTTCCTTAGATGATAAACTTTCGAATAACTAGGTTTTCAACCATCTTTTAATTTAATACAAGCAGCTACACACTACTTAAAACAATAATACAGACAAACACACGTTAACCACCATCTTTTAATTTAATACCAGCAGCTACACACTACTTAAAACAACAACATCATATGTGAGCGTGAAAACATTAGACAGTAAATTGTTTGAGATGCCCATATGTTGGTGATTATTATTGACCACAACTGTACATGGCAGAATTTGCAGTCTTCCATAATGTGTTTAATAGAATGGTGTCCTATTGCCTGGAATAGTTTGGAGGAATCATTTGCTCCTGATTTACCAACACTACTTGCACCTTAATTATTGTGTTGGGTTGGTGTGTATGTCAGGATAGCATGGAGCAATTGATAGCCTTGTTATTGGGTTGATTCCACAGTGGTATTGGTTTGTTAGCTTTCCAACCAACCAAACATGTAAGGCTTCATTATTTTAGAGTTGATTCCACAGTGGTATTGGTTTGTTAGCTTCCCAACCAACCACACATGTAAGGCTTCATTATTTTAGAGTTGATTCCACAGTGGTGTTTGTTTGTAAGCTTCCCAACAAACCACACTTGTTAGGCTTCATTATTTTAGAGTTGATTCCACAGTAGTATTAGTTTGTAAGCTTCCCAACCAACCACACTTATAAGGCTTCATTATTTTCCAAAAACTGAATATCCATATTTATAAAATCTATTAAAACAGTTAGATAATGATGATCACTGTATAGTTTACTCACCAAATTCATTAAGTAATTCACCCCTAAGTCATTTACTGTACATGGGTAACATTGTTTTGTTTGTATACTTACAAACCAATACCAATCACTGTGGAATCAACCCCTAGTGTTGTTATGATGAATTATGCACCACACAGAGAAAGGTTCTGTTGAAAACCTAAATCCTCTTCTGAACCACATGATACAATTAATGACTTAGAGTTAATGAAGTAATGTTATTGATATTAAAGGAACACATTGTTTACAGGTTGTTGTTGTTGTTGTTGCTGTTCCTCAAGGTGTGTGGCCAAGCAGCACTGAGCTCCTAAGGAAGGCCATGAAGGTGTGTGGCCCAGCAGCCCTGAGCTCCTGAGGAAGGTGTTGGCCTGAACCAGACTTTCTCACAGTGCCCTCACAGAGTGTATGTTGTTGGTGAGTGTGTTTGTGTACATTACAGTCTTCTGTAATATGTTTAATACAATGTAGTGTTGTGTTACATCCTGGACAGACAGACATTCACAGAGTGTATGTTGTTGGTGACTGTATTTATGTACAGTCACGGTCAAATATAATCATCTATATAGGGGTAACTCATGTAAGAGTTTGACACCTTCCCTCTGTTCCTTAGATGATAAACTCTTTTCAATAAATAGGTTAACTACCATCTTTTAATTTATTACAAGCAGCTACACATAACTTAAAACAATAATACAGACACACACTCGTTAACTACCATCTTTTAATTTAACACAAGCAGCTACACACTTCTTAAAACAAAAACACACACACATATTAACTATCATCTTTTAATATATTACAAGCAGCTACACACTACTTAAAACAATATTACACACACTCACACGTTAACTACCATCTTTTAAATTATTACAAGCAGCTACACACTACTTAAAACACAAACACACACACACATTAACTACCATCTTTTAATTTAATACAAGCAGCTACACACTACTTAAAACAATACCATCATATGTGAACGTGAAAACATTAGACAGTAAATTGTTTGAGATGCCCATATGTTGGTGATTATTATTGACCACAACTGTACATGGCAGAATTTGCAGTCTTCCATAATGTGTTTAATAGAATGGTGTCCTGTTGCCTGGAATAGTTTGGAGGAATCATTTGCTCCAGATTTACCAACACTACTTGCACCTTAATTATTGTGTTGGGTTGGTGTGTATGTCAGGATAGCTTGGAGGAATTGATAGCCTTGTTATTGGGTTGATTCCACAGTGGTATTGGTTTGTTAGCTTCCCAACCAACCACACTTGTTAGGCTTCATTATTTTAGGGTTGATTCCACAGTGGTATTGGTTTGTATGCTTCCCAACTGACCACACTTATAAGGCTTTACTATTTTCCAAAAACTGAATATCCATATTTATAAAATCTATTAAAAAAGTTATATAATGATGATCACTGTATAGTTTACTCACCAAATTCATTAAGTAATTCACCCCTAAGTCATTTACTGTACATGGGTAACATTGTTTTGTTTGTATACTTACAAACCAATACCAATCACTGTGGAATCAACCCCTAGTGTTGTTATGATGAATTATGCACCACACAGAGAAAGGTTCTGTTGAAAACCTAAATCCTCTTCTGAACCACATGATACAATTAATGACTTAGAGTTAATGAAGTAATGTTATTGATATTAAAGTCACACATTGTTTACAGGTTGTTGTTGTTGCTGTTCCTCAAGGTGTGTGGCCCAGCAGCCCTGAGCTCCTGAGGAAGGCCATGAAGGTGTGTGGCCCAGCAGCCCTGAGCTCCTGAGGAAGGTGATGGCCTGAACCGGACTTTCTCACAGTGCCCTCACAGAGTGTATGTTGTTGGTGAGTGTGTTTGTGTACATTACAGTCTTCTGTAATGTGTTTAATAGAATGTAGTGTTGTGTTACATCCTGGACAGACAGACATTCACAGAGTGTATGTTGTTGGTGACTGTATTTATGTACAGTCACGGTCAAATATAATGCATCTATATAGGGGTAACTGGCATAAGAGTTTGACACCTTCCCTCTGTTCCTTAGATGATAAACTCTTTTCAATAAATAGGTTAACTACCATCTTTTAAATTATTACAAGCAGCTACACACTACTTAAAACAATATTACACACACTCACACGTTAACTACCATCTTTTAATTTAATACAAGCAGCTACACACTACTTAAAACAAAAACACACACACACATTAACTACCATCTTTTAATTTAATACCAGCAGCTACACACTACTTAATACTATAACATCATATGTGAACATGAAAACATTAGACAGTAAATTGTTTGAGATTGTTAGTGATTATTATTGACCACAACTGTACATGGCAGAATTTGCAGTCTTCCATAATGTGTTTAATAGAATGGTGTCCTGTTGCCTGGAATAGTTTGGAGGAATCATTTGCTCCAGATTTACCAACACTACTTGCACCTTAATTATTGTGTTGGGTTGGTGTGTATGTCAGGATAGCTTGGAGGAATTGATAGCCTTGTTATTGGGTTGATTCCACAGTGGTATTGGTTTGTTAGCTTCCCAACCTACCACCCTTGTTAGGCTTCATTATTTTAGGGTTGATTCCACAGTGGTGTTTGTTTGTACGCTTCCCAACCAACCACACTTGTAAGGCTTTACTATTTTCCAAAAACTGAATATCCATATTTATAAAATCTATTAAAACAGTTAGATAATGATGATCACTGTATAGTTTACTCACCAAATTCATTAAGTAATTCACCTCTAAGTCATTTACTATACATGGATAACATTGTTTTGTTTGTATACTTACAAACCAATACCAATCACTGTGGAATCAACCCCTAGTGTTGTTATGATGAATTATGCACCACACAGAGAAAGGTTCTGTTGAAAACCTAAATCCTCTTCTGAACCACATGATACAATTAATGACTTAGAGTTAATGAAGTAATGTTATTGATATTAACCCCTGGAGTCCGGTACGGGGTAAGCTTACTCGACGTTTCTACCCACCCGCTCGCGTCAAAATTACTCGATTTACCCTTTATTCACAACGCTCACACTCGGAACCTATATAGTGTACTAACTTCAAAATAGGTTCTTACGTACCTTCAACTCTTCCTCTTTCCAATGGTACCATCGGGAGGGCTGTACGATGAGTAGTTGTGGAGATAGGGCGAGTTGAAGTGGACCATGTTTTGCGCGGTAAGCGTGAAGTGTTCTGACGGGTGGGGGTGGCGGTGGCTAGGGTGCCGCGCACGTGGCTAGGTGCCGCGCGGGTGGCTGCACACTCCTCCTCACCGCGCCCCTACGAGCCTACCGCGCTGTGTTATACCTACTTGCAACCTCTACTGTGTGGCTTGCTGACCATTCCAGAGTGGTTTTAGTGCCCCGGGATGAAGTGTGGGAGTAATAACGAGTAAAAATACACTCGTCCTGTGTCTATATCACCGCACTAACTAATAATAAAATGTACACTTGAATGAATAAATTCGTGTCACTATCACATATTCACTTCCGTATTTTCTTATTGTGTCACTATCACTGCACTAGTTCCTTATATCTAACGTGTCACTATCACTGCACTTGTTCCTTATATCTAACGTGTCACTATCACTTCACTAAAACTATTGTGTCACTGTCACCATACACTCGTATTTACTAAAAAAAAAAAAAAAAAAAAAAAAAAAAGTGTCACTGTCACTTCATTTCCCACACTTCATGCTATCTATATATCATCTAAGGTATGATACTCAGAATAGCATTTCCCGGGGCATAGTGCCACTTGACACCCGGTACACCAGTATCTAGTCTATCTTCTTCTGGTGGCCCGACGTGTCGTGTGCATACAGACATAACACCGGCGGAAGCCTGACCTGCCTGACGCGAGGGTAGGCAGGTCGTCAAGGAAGTGGCGCTCGGCCCAAACTCTTGACTGGAGTCTGTCAAGCTGCCCTCCTGCCGGTGGCCGTGCCTGCTGCTGTGGTGTTCTGACTCCATACTCCACCAGCAGCTCCTTCACGACCGTCTTCTCGAACTGGCGAAGGGTGACGGTCGTGCCTTGATGTTGCTGGGTGTAGAGTATGTAGGCGTTCAATACACAGATGTCGATCAGGTGCAAGAACGCCTTTTTATACCACTTGCAGGTTTTTCTCAGGCAATCGATGGAACTGATCATCATGTCTGATTTGTCGACGAGTCTCATGTTGATGTTATAATCAAACACGACATCAGGTTTGAGGATGGGATTACCTGTGTCGCGGTCGACCCTGCCGGAATCCAACATCTCACCCTTGTGCACAGTGGTGAGCATGTGTACTGGCCTCTTGTCATGCCACTTCATGGCAAGTAGAGGGCCAGATTTTCGGATGAGAAAATCGCCCCGATGTGTTACAGGGAAGGCTGGATACCACTTCCTGTTGGGACGAACAGTGCCACAGGATTCCGTTCCATGCTCTTTCAGGAACTGACTCAACAATGGAGATGTGTAATAATTATCCGTGTACAGAATGTGGTTTCGGTTATAGAAATGGTCCATCAGGTGCTTTACAACAGCACCTGAGAAGCCATGAGGATCATTCTCAGCGATATCCACATCTGAACCCGTATAAATTACAAAATCTAAAACATATCCCGTCTGACAGTCACAGATGACATAAAACTTTATGCCAAATCTGTGCCTCTTAGACGGGATATACTGAATGAAGGACAGTCTACCTCTGAAGAGCATGAGAGACTCGTCGATTACCACTTTCTGGAATGGTCGTAGAAATGCACGGATATTCTGGAGCAACATGGACAATATAGTACGGATTTTCCACAGCCTATCACTCGGGGAGGGACCCAGGTTGTTGGTGAAGTGGAGGTTGGTGAGGATATCCCTGTAGCGGTCCCGTGACATATACCTCCCGAAGATAGGTGTGGATAGTAAGTCATCCGTGGTCCAGTAATCCCGCAATCGATGTTTCTTGTTGTGCGGCATCAACATCGTTAGTGCAAGCCACACATACATTTCTGCAACGCTTACATCTTCCCAATCTACCATATGAGAATGTTCCCGGTGCGTTGTGTGGTGCCAGTTATTGATAACTTGATTGTAAACGTTCGTCTCCCGAACGATCCACGACACTACAGCTACGTCAAAAAAGGCGACGAAGTAATCCATCATCTTTGACGCAGCTGTACAGGGAAATTCTGGTTGAATTCCTGATTCCCGTGCATCAAAAGCAGGAATATCAGGCTGAAAATCCCTGCCATCAGTCCACACAAACGGACCCACATCTGCTACTCGTCGTCGTGGTGGTTGTGGTGGTTGTTGTTGTTGTTGTTGTGGTCGTGGTTGTGAGGATGGATGCCGTGGTCGTGGTGAAGATAAGGGGGAGAGAGTGAGGTCCGCTGAGTCAACAGAAGGATCATCTGGGTCAGAAGATGGCTCCCTTATCTCGTCCGAGATAAGACGTCCTCTCCTGCCTCCTCTCACTCCTCGTACTCTACCTCCAACTCTCCTACTCCTTGATCGAGTTGTTGGAGGTATATCTTCACCCGACGATGAAGAAGAGGTAAAATGTAACCTCCTCTTCCTCTTAGAGGTTGCTACGGAGCGAGTGGAGGAACCACAAGCTCCACTCGGTCCTGCAATAGGTGATAAATCACCTAAACTCCCCCTACTCGTCGACGGGATTTCGACTGGCACAGCAGAGGTTGCAAGTATCCTAACACTTGAAGGTGGTTCACTTACTTGGGAGTGAGGTTGAGCAGGTGGAAAAATATCATCCTCCTCGGTGGTGTAAGTTACCCTCGCTTCGTTATTGATACGAAATTCAGGGTCAGAATCATCTATTTCAAAATAGACATCACTATCATCACTATCACTGTTCACCATAGAGATGGACAATTCTAGTTCTCGACCTATTGCAGAATCAGTAAGGCGTTGTGGAAGGCGTCGAGTACGTGGAGGCAACGATGGTGTGGAGGTAGCGAGTGGAGCGCGTCGACGCGAGGGTGTAGCGCGCACCGAATCGGACACGGGAGAATTAGCACTGCGTCTTCCCGACATCGTGGTGGGTAGCCTACTGGGGAATCAGACTGACTGAACCCTTTTCTGCTATTGTATGGTAGTTGGCTACACTGCTAAATCGCCCAAACCCGCCCAGAATAGCCGCGCTTGGCTCAAAATAGCGCTAGATCTCTATAACGGTAGGCGCAGTTGCCCGGTTAGTTACGTAAGACGGCTTACGACGTCAACCGGTCTTCAGGGGTTAAAGGAACACATTGTTTACAGGTTGTTATTGTTGTTGTTCCTCAAGGTGTGTGGCCCAGCAGCCCTGAGCTCCTGAGGAAGGCCATGAAGGTGTGTGGCCCAGCAGCCCTGAGCTCCTGAGGAAGGCCATGAAGGTGTGTAGCCCAGTAGTCCTGAGCTCCTGAGGAAGGTGATGGCCTGAACCGGACTTTCTCACAGTGCCCTCACAGAGTGTATGTTGTTGGTGAGTGTGTTTGTGTACATTACAGTCTTCTGTAATGTGTTTAATAGAATGTAGTGTTGTGTTACATCCTGGACAGACAGACATTCACAGAGTGTATGTTGTTGGTGATTGTATTTATATACAGTCACAGTCAAATATAATCATCTATATAATATAATAATCTTGTCAATGCTGACATAAGCGTCGGAGACCTGGACATGGAGTAGGGCTCATCAGTCAAGAATAGGTGCTGTGGAAATGAGTTACTTGAGAGGTGCATGTGGAATGACAAGGTGGGATGGAGAAAGTAATGAGAGTGTGTATAAGAGATGCGGTATGAGTGAGAAGGCAATTGGTATTGAGTGTGGAGTGGTTGAGAGAGTGAAACGTAATACTTTGAGGTGGTTTGGACATGTGGAGAGAATGCAAGGTGAGGAGTTTGTAAAGAAGGTGTATGGAAGTGAAGTTGTGGGAAGTGGTGTGAGAGGCAGACCACCAGTATGATGGCAGAACAGAGTGGAAGAGTATGTAAAGGAGAGAAACATGAGGGGGAGGGGAGGGCTGGACCAAGTAAGGAGGGAGTGTTGGAACAGGGAAGACTGGAGAGTTTTCTGCCATGGCCACCCCCTTCAGGGGAGTTCCCGGAGGGAACGAGGCATCAGAGCTATAGATAGTTAGATAGATATAGGGGTAACTCGCATAAGAGTTTGACACCTTCCCTCTGTTCCTTAGATGATAAACTTTCAAATAACTAGGTTTTCCACCATCTTTTAATTTAACACAAGCAACTACACACTACTTAAAACAATAATACAGACAAACACACGTTAACCACCATCTTTTAATTTAATACCAGCAGCTACACACTACTTAAAACAATAACATCATATGTGAACGTGAAAACATTAGACAGTAAATTGTTTGAGATGTCCATATGTTGGTGATTATTATTGACCACAACTGTACATGGCAGAATTTGCAGTCTTCCATAATGTGTTTAATAGAATGGTGTCCTGTTGCCTGAAATAGTTTGGAGGAATCATTTGCTCCAGATTTACCAACACTACTTGTACCTTAATTATTGTGTTGGGTTGGTGTGTATGTCAGGATAGCTTGGAGGAATTGATAGCCTTGTTATTGGGTTGATTCCACAGTGGTATTGGTTTGTTAGCTTCCCAACCTACCACCCTTGTTAGGCTTCATTATTTTAGAGTTGATTCCACAGTGGTATTGGTTTGTTAACTTCCCAACCAACCACACTTATAAGGCTTCATTATTTCAGGGTTGATTCCACAGTGGTATTGGTTTGTTAGCTTCCCAACCAACCACACTTATAAGGCTTCATTATTTTCCAAAAGCTGAATATCCGTATTCATAAAATCTATTAAAACAGTTAGATAATGATGATCACTGTATAGTTTACTCACCAAATTCATTAAATAATTCACCTCTAAGTCATTTACTGTACATGGGTAACATTGTTTTGTTTGTATACTTACAAACCAATACCAATCACTGTGGAATCAACCCCTAGTGTTGTTATGATGAATTATGCACCACACAGAGAAAGGTTCTGTTGAAAACCTAAATCCTCTTCTGAACCACATGATACAATTAACCCCTGCTGTCCGGGAAGGGTAGACCTTGCCTCCACGTTTCTACCCTGCCGCTAGCGTCAAAATTCCTCGATTTGCCCTATATTCACAACGCTCACACTCTTAACCTATATAGTGTACTGACTTCAAAATTGTTCCATCATTACCTTCAACTCTTCCTCTTTCCAATGGTACCATCGGGAGGACTGTACGATGAATAGTTGTGGAGATAGGGCGAGTTGAAGTGAACCATGTTTGTGCGCGAGACAGCGGTGTGTCCGTGTGTATGCGTGAGAGCGGTGTGACTACGGCATGGCGAGTTCAGTTTCCCGCCCAAGTCTGTTGTCAACTCACTCGTATTACTACTATTATGTATCGTATGTCATGATTTCAACACTAAAAATAGTATGAACACTTGTAGGAATATATCATCGTGTAACTGTCACTTAGAAAATGATAAACAAACCGACTTGTACCGTAGGAAATACGTATATTTACTATCGATTGTGCCTGTATGGGCGTGTTTTGTGGTGTTATTTTCTTATTACTACCCCATTATATATCGTCTGTCATGATCTATACACTAAATAATAATTTGTAACCTTGTAGGAATATCATGGTGTCACTCACATACATATATTCACTACGGTATTGTCTTACAATCGTTAGAGCACAAATTCGGACAAGGGCAAATACTTAAAAATCGCCCAGCCATCGTGGGCTCCCAGAATCGACTGAGTGGGTAGCGGATCTATATTGTGAGTGTATTTTCTCGCCCAACGACAAGAAAAACTAGCCGTACAGGACGCGAAATAGCGCTAAATCGCTGTGACGGTAGGTGCAGTTGCCCGGTTACTTACGTAAGACGGTCTATCACGTCAACCGGCCTTTAGGGGTTAATGACTTAGAGTTAATGAAGTAATGTTATTGATATTAAAGGAACACATTGTTTACAGGTTGTTATTGTTGTTGTTGTTGCTGTTCCTCAAGGTGTGTGTCCAAGCAGCCCTGAGCTCCTGAGGAAGGCCATGAAGGTGTGTGACCCAGCAGCCCTGAGCTCCTGAGGAAGGCCTTGAAGGTGTGTGGCCCAGCAGCCCTGAGCTCCTGAGGAAAGTGTTGGCCTGAACTGGACTTTCTCACAGTGCCCTAACAGAGTGTATGTTGTTGGTGAGTGTGTTTGTGTACATTACAGTCTTCTGTAATGTGTTTAATAGAATGTAGTGTTGTGTTACATCCTGGACAGACAGACATTCACAGAGTGTATGTTGTTGGTGACTGTATTTATATACAGTCATGATCAAATATAATCATCTATATAATATAATAATCTTGCCAACGCTGACATATGCGTCGGAGACCTGGACATGGAGTAGGGCTCATCAGTCAAGAATAGGTGCTGTGGAAATGAGTTACTTGAGAGGTGCATGTGGAATGACAAGGTGTGATGGAGAAAGTAATGAGAGTGTGTATAAGAGATGCGGTATGAGTGAGAAGGCAATTGGTATTGAGTGTGGAGTGGTTGAGAGAGTGAAACGTAATACTTTGAGGTGGTTTGGACATGTGGAGAGAATGCAAGGTGAGGAGTTTGTAAAGAAGGTGTATGGAAGTGAAGTTGTGGGAAGTGGTGTGAGAGGCAGACCACCAGTATGATGGCAGAACAGAGTGGAAGAGTATGTAAAGGAGAGAAACATGAGGGGGAGGGGAGGGCTTGACCAAGTAAGGAGGGAGTGTTTGAACAGGGAAGACTGGAGAGTTTTCTGCCGTGGCCACCCCCTTCAGGGGAGTTCCCGGAGGGAATGAGGCATCAGAGCTATTGATAGTTAGATAGATATAGGGGTAACTCGCATAAGAGTTTGACACCTTCCCTCTGTTCCTTAGATGATAAACTTTCAAATACCTAGGTTTTCCACCATCTTTTAATTTAACACAAGCAGCTACACACTACTTAAAACAATAATACAGACAAACACACGTTAACCACCATCTTTTAATTTAATACCAGCAGCTACACACTACTTAAAACAATAACATCATATGTGAACGTGAAAACATTAGACAGTAAATTGTTTGAGATGCCCATATGTTGGTGATTATTATTGACCACAACTGTACATAGCAAAATTTGCAGTCTTCCATAATGTGTTTAATAGAATGGTGTCCTGTTGCCTGGAATAGTTTGTAGGAATCATTTGCTCCAGATTTACCAACACTACTTGCACCTTAATTATTGTGTTGGGTTGGTGTGTATGTCAGGATAGCTTGGAGGAATTGATAGCCTTGTTATTGGGTTGATTCCACAGTGGTAATGGTTTGTTAGCTTCCCAACCAACCACACTTGTAAGGCTTCATTATTTTAGAGTTGATTCCACAGTGGTATTGGTTTGTTAGCTTCCCAACTAACCACACTTGTTAGGCTTCATTATTTTAGAGTTGATTCCACAGTGGTATTGGTTTGTTAGCTTCCCAACCAACCACACATGTAAGGCTTCATTATTTTAGAGTTGATTCCACAGTGGTGTTTGTTTGTAAGCTTCCCAACAAACCACACTTGTTAGGCTTAATTATTTTAGAGTTGATTCCACAGTAGTATTAGTTTGTAAGCTTCCCAACCAACCACACTTATAAGGCTTCATTATTTTCCAAAAACTGAATATCCATATTTATAAAATCTATTAAAACAGTTAGATAATGATGATCACTGTATAGTTTACTCACCAAATTCATTAACCCCTAAAGGCCAGTTGACGTGATAGACCGTCTTACGTAAGTAACCGGGCAACTGCACCTACCGTCACAGCGATTTAGCGCTATTTCGCGCCCTGTACGGCTAGTTTTTCTTGTCGTTGGGCGAGAAAATACACTCACAATATCGATCCGCTACCCACTCAGTCGATTCTGGGAGCCCACGATGGCTGGGCGATTTTTAAGTATTTGCCCTTGTCCGAATTTGTGCTCTAACGATCGTAAGACAATACCGTAGTGAATATATGTACGTGAGTGACACCATGATATTCCTACAAGGTTACAAATTATTATTTAGTGTATAGATCATGACAGACGATATATAATGGGGTAGTAATAAGAAAATAACACCACAAAACACGCCCATACAGGCACAATCGATAGTAAATATACGTGTTTCCTACGGTACAAGTCGGTTTGTTTATCATTTTCTAAGTGACAGTTACACGATGATATATTCCTACAAGTGTTCATACTATTTTTAGTGTTGAAATCATGACATACGATACATAATAGTAGTAATACGAGTGAGTTGACAACAGACTTGGGCGGGAAACTGAACTCGTCATGCCGTAGTCACACCGCTCTCACGCATACACACGGACACACCGCTGTCTCGCGCACAAACATGGTTCACTTCAACTCGCCCTATCTCCACAACTATTCATCGTACAGCCCTCCCGATGGTACCATTGGAAAGAGGAAGAGTTGAAGGTAATGATGGAACAATCTTGAAGTCAGTACACTATATAGGTTAAGAGTGTGAGCGTTGTGAATATAGGGCAAATCGAGGAATTTTGACGTTAGCGGCAGGGTAGAAACGTGGAGGCAAGGTCTACCCTTCCCGGACTGCAGGGGTTAAAGCTTATAGATTACCTCATAGTCAGAGGCAAATAATGAATAAAATGGTGGATGATATGTCAAAAGAAGGAATAATTGAACCTTCAAACAGTCCTTATAACAGCCCATTATTTTTAGTAACTAAGAACACAGGCGATTTCCGTCCTGTTATAGATTTTAGGTAGATAAATGAGAAAACTGTCAAGGATAGATGCCCATTACCTGTGCTTAATTAAAGATATCCTCAGGGAGATTGGGGAAAATAACCGAGTCTTTACTAGTCTTGACTTAGTCGATATTGGCAAGTAGAATTAAATGACCAATCCAAACCTGCATACCCAGATGACTTAATTATTGTCAGCCTGATGTAAATTCACACCTTCAGAGCTGGATAGAGTTTTTCAGCGACTGCAGGATGTTGGATTAAAAGTTAAGGCTGAAATAGAGTTTTTTGGGTCAAAAGTAAATAGTAAAGGAATTCACACTTTGGATTCCAAGATTAAAGCAGTAAAGGAATTTTCTCAACCTACTACAGTAAAGTAAATAAGGAGTTTCCTTGGATTAGGTTCATATAACAAGTCATTCATAATGAATTTTGCTAAAATAGCCAACCCACTAATAAGACTCCTGAAGAAAGATATCGAATTAAGTGGTCACAAACAGAGTAGGATAGCTTTGATCAGTTAAACTTAGCTTACATTCTACTCCTATCTTAAGTTACCCAGAACCTTCCGTTTTCTCTCTGTACTGAAGCATCAAACGATGGTTTACGCCCTGTCCTTATGCAGCATATCATAGAAGGATGTTGCAGGGCTTGTGTATATCCCAGTCGGGTGGTGAAGGATACAGAGAAGAAATATAGCGTCACGAATTTGGAAGCTATAGCGGTGGTTTGGGCCTTAAAGACCTTCAGGGAAATAATTCTAGGGTATCCTATCACCGTATTCATAGTAAAGAAAAAAAAATAAAAAATTGACAGGTCAGTTAGCCAGATGGTATCTCAGAGTTTCAGCCTATATTTAAATATCTTCCGGGGCGTTTTAATAAAGTTGCAGATGCCTTATCTCGCAATATATCAGCTGCTGCTGTCATTCCCACTAACAGTGATGTAGACTTCAATGTGGAACTTGTTAGAACTGAACAAATGAAAGATAAATTTTGGGCAAGGGTCATTTATGCTTTGGTTCCAGGGGACGAAGAAACTAACCTACCGGTGTTACCCATTCCACTAACACAGTTTGAGGTAATAGATGACAAAGAAACTAACCTACCGGAGTTACCCATTCCTCTAACACAGTTTGAGGTAATAGATGATACTTTGTTCAGGAAACTTGAGAAGCAGACTAACATTTCTTCACAAGTAGTAGTCCCTGATACACTAATTAAGACTGTACTAACATTAATGCATAATCATCCACAAACCAGAAACATATTAAAAATTGTGAATCGTGTCATGCTCATAAAGGTAATACAATGGGCCCAGCTCCAATTTTAAATTACCCAATACCTGAAAAACATGGGATGTAACTGGTATAAATATACTAAGCTTACCACACACGCGAATTTAACGAAGGTAACAAATTTAATTTGTCAGTACACCACACCTAGGGTGATACTAACCGGCAATGGTAAAGAAATTACTAATAATTGTTAACCAACATATGTGATCAATATCATATAAAGCAAACTTTTATTACAGCATATCATCCAGCAAGCAATCGCAAGATACTTGAAGTTTTGCGACAAATGGCTAATCCTATGCACGGATCATGGGAAGACTGGAATTCTTTACAGCTGCCTCCATTAAAGGTTCCATAAACTCATCAGTGGGCAAGTCCTCTCAACAGATTCTATTTAACAGACAAACGACATCCATATGAAATCATTACTGGAAATTTTCCTCCAGCATATAATATGGATGACTACAAGTGTTTAATAACATCCATAAGGAAGTCAGGAATCACCTAAAAGGTAGTAGGCAGGAGATGTTGATCAAACAACATACTCAAGCTGTGAAGATAGATATTGCTGTAGGGGAAAATGTCATGATAAAATCCCCAGAAAGAGTATCAAAGTTAACTCCAAAGTTTGTTGGTCCGTATGAAATAATCGACATCACCATGGAAATAGAAATAAAATAAAAATAAAATGTATAAAAACGGGGAAGGTAGAAATGATGCATGTAGATAGGAGTAAACAGATAAACTTAAATGAACCATCTAAAATATAAACAGTACAAGCACAAGAAATACTAACCTCCACTCCCACATATGTCTTCAAACACACACACAGACAAAAACTAAGGTCTGCAACATAAACTAAATGATATTTATTTCAAATGGGAAACAAGATTCTATTACTGGTTTTGCTAGGTATAGCGTGTGTTACACTTGCCGAACAAACAGCAGTTACAGCCCAAGTACTGAAGCCAGGTGCGCTTCAGGTGCTTTGGTTGAAAATAGAGTAAAAGTCTTGATAGTGGAAGATTTAGTTACTGTACAACTGGAAGTTCACGGATTGATTGGGTTTGTTGAGTAACCAGTTGTTGGGACAGCAATGGCCGATGATGTCATTGTCTTAGGTAAGAAACTAGGGGAGGTAACTACTGCCCTAGGACAACAGAAAAGAATTGTCATTCAAACTTAAGAAGCTTTGGCCGATGATGTCACTGTCTTGGGTAAGAAACCAGATGGGGTAATTACTGCCCCTAGGACAACAGAAAAGAATTGTCATTCGAACTTAAGAAGCTCGGCAACACCTACGACACAAACCCATGAAATAATTGAACGAACTAACTAACCAACTATCTTCTGTGCTAAAAGAATTAATTGGAATAATACCTAACATTGAACTCATCCAATTAATTAGTGAGTACATAGCAGCCATTGACATAGCTGTTAAGAAACTTAATTATTTAAACAAAGTAGTCATAAGTGACTTGGTAGATACTGGATTGGGTAGAGTAAACTCGAAGTTGTTACCTCTATGGCAGTCACAGGCAGCAGTGGAAATAGCTATAAAAACTTGTAAGCTTAACCCTATATTTACCCTATCTGACGTGGAATATTACTACTCTATCATTGGACTCATTCTAACTGAGACAAGATTCTATTACTGTTTTTGCTGGGTATAGCACTTGTTACACTTGCCCAACAAAAAGCAGTTACAGCCCTAGTACTTTGGCCAGGTATTTTGGTTAAACATAGAGGAAAAGTCTTAAATATTCCTTAAAAGTAAAAAACGTCAATTAATATTTGGGAATTACGACCATTTCCAATTAAGAGTAAATAATACCCTGCTGGTTGTAGACAAGTCATACATAGTCTCATCTGAAGATTATACTGCCATAGACACTTTGGAAAAACATTCATTGGATGACTGTCGCACATCATACTTACACTTGCATGTACTGTATGTCCTGGTTATATGTTTACTTAGAATTTAGCAAACAAGGCACAGTGTGACCTTTCATTCATAATGCCAGACTCAACTCTTCCCACATCTTACTGTACTTTCAAAACTGTCAGTAGTACTTCCTACCATGAGCACTTGAGTACTAAGCACTACTACTATACAAACAGAGAATAAGTGTGATATTGAATTGCAATGGTAAGTCCAACACGTTTGGGTGGATGGTTATTATATGGCTCAGGGTCATTGTGAGATTAGGAATGAACATTTTTCTTAACTTACCTACTCATTACCATAAAGCTTTTTTGTGTCCACACTTTCTACAGAGTTAATGTCAGAGTTAACCTTGTAAAAAACATCTCTATAGATAACATAATTTTTTTTTAGATAACATAAAGATCCTTTAATTTTTAATAGACTCAGAGTTTACCTCAAAGTTGAATAATTTGTTACCTTTACATCTCTTAACCCTTAACGTCCGGTCCGCGGTCATAAACGGACCCAGGAAACCTCCGGGTGGTGTCGTACACCCGTGCCATGTGGTGACCGGACGAGATGAAGCACCGCTATTGCCAATGTCGGCATTTGCGAGCCCAATTTGGCGGGTTTTTTTTCACTTGGCTATACTTCACCACCATCCCTACAAATCACCATCGTCAGTCAGTGTGTTACTGACTGTAAACATGGATGGATGTGGATTAGATTTCTCGTGCGTGTTCGATTCTGTGGTGCGCCACGCGTACTTACAACACTGACTGCCACCCGCGCGGGCCACGTTCAGTTGTCGTCACAGCCACGCCACCTAAGCGAACACGGCCGCGCTCACACGAAAAAGTACCCTTCATTCCTCACTTACTTTCTCGGCAACGGAGAGTCGTAGAGAGCTGGGGTTGGTTTTATTGGAAAGAGGAAGAGTTGATGGTGCTAACAAGACCAAATTTAAGTTGTTCAGTATCGTAGTTTAGACGTACAGAGTAAGTGGAATAGAGCGATTTTGGAAAAATCGGCCAAAAGCGCCCGGCCACACAGTAGGGACAGTAAGACTAGCCCCGGACTGACAAAATGGCTATCCATAGTTTTCCCGTCGCGGAGGGGTTAAGAGAAGTTGTATTACCTCTACACATCATACCTGCACTAATGTTAATTGTTGTACTATTGTATTTAGCTGGTGTATACGGAAGGTGTACGCTTGGTACCAACAATTATTAGCTCGCGAACGGCAAAGACAAGTGTCACAAGGTAATGAGGATACAAATGTATAGGCTAATTACACACCACTACACATTTAGATAGTATGTATTTACCCATAATGTATATTGGACATGTAATATTAATTATTATCTGTAGAAATAATAAAGTACATCTACATACTGCATGTATTCCAATAATAATAATATCTATATATTTAAATCTTGAGTTTAATAGGGAAAATATTAATAATCAACCTGGAAAGATATGCCAGAAGATAATAATCCCCTTATATAACAACATGTATATTATTATAAATGTTCCTTCGAGGGCGAAGGATGGTAGTGGCCGAGCATTGTTCCGGTTTCACCTTCATTAGAGGGCTACTTATAATAACTTACTTAATACTTACTTATATGAGTCACTTAGACACTCAGACTTACACCCGTCAAATGATGCTCACTTCCGTGGGAACCACTAACACGCCAGCATAAAGTGACGATGTACCAGTCCCGTTAGGCTTTAACTCGTTCAAGCTCTGGTAACTTATTTGTATTTGCTTCTTGGGACTTGTAGTATTGTTATTATTATTATTTAAGTAGCGTAGACGTGGGTGTTTTCTAAGGTAATTGACTTCACAATTGTAACATGGAAAGTTCATTTATTTACACTTATATCTCTATACACACACAGACAGGGAATGATATTGATGTGCTTCTTTCGGATATAGTAGTGTGTCTCTCTTGGCGAGACAATTATGTAATAGCCCTAAGGGAGCAAGTTTAAGAATCCTACCTATTAGGTAAGTGTCACTGTTTATATACAATTTCACTTGAGTTGTCAGTTGTCTTTGGATACAATTATTACTGTGTGTTGTCATGCTTACGTGGCCAGATGCCACGTTGGTCATGTGGTAGGACAAGCCACGTGTTTTAGTCATGGGGTATAGTCCTCGTGGTCTTAGTCCTACCTATTCTGCTACACTAATCAGTTTATATTATCTGTGGATTGGGCCTATCTCCTTGTGACCATTCCTTGGTTATTTGACTTACTCTTACTCTCTCTCCCTACTCTCCTTTCTACTCTCTTTCTCTATTCTCTCCCTACTCTCACATGGGTACCACTGTGACTCAGACTGCTTATTACTAATATCTGCCCTACCTGCTTATCTTCTGTACAGGGTCTTAGGCAGGCAGTCTGTTTACCTGTGTATTATCTTATGATTGTGGCATACAGCACTTGCCTTATTGTGTACAATGCTCGGCTGCTACCTTAATCTATCTGTCCTCAGATAACCTTGATTGTGGAAACAAACCTACAATGTAGGTAGGGTACACAATAACTAAGATATTATTAATGAATACCTCAATAATAATATAAAATTGACATCAAAGACATAGGCACATCATATACTTAAAATGAACATCAATACATGAATAAAATACACTGTTAAGTTCATAAAGAAATAATCTTAAAATTAATGTGTTTAGCTGGGTGCTTGTAGTTATGTGTATAAGCTAACCTATGCTAAAAATTCACACATTAAAGAAGGGGCCTTGTTGCTATGTTGTGGCTGTGCAATAACAGCTAAATGTTAATTTTCCATAACAAGATAATTCAGTCTACATTGATAGAGTTCTCTTATACAATACAAAATATGACAGTAGACTTTTTCTATATAAAAATGTCATAGTATCTGCCAGAAAGATAAGCCATGGGATAATAAATATTTGTACCAAGTTTTATTTTCATCAATATATGGAGTAATCAACTGATATTAGAAGGATGTTTGATTCCCAGTTTCCTTGCGTAACTTCCAAGTTTCACTTTTTCTGAAACAACTGATAATAGGGAGATATTAAACAAGTCGACATTATATGAAATATATTATATATGTTTTTATTTTTCAATGTAACGATTCCCTTGAATTGTATTTATCCGAGTCTGCCTCTCTACAGTAGCCTTAATCTATGCCATCCTAGCTCAAGTCAACCAATATAATGTTTCTGCATACATTCTGTATCTTGTAGAACAATTACATGCATCTCAGGAACTTCTTTCACTGTTATGTATCTCCCAATTTCCAGCCTTGAAACCCGATCATACACTTTCTCCAGATCAATGAACACCAAGAGTAGCTCTTTCTGCCAGCTTCTGTACTTCTCCATTGCCTGTCTCAAAGAAAATATTGTTTCTACTGTCCCTCTTTCTGGCATAAACCCAAACTGTTCTTTTCTTGCACAAGTTTCTTTTCATATTCTCACTTCTATCTAATATAAAACTCACACGCAGATTTCCATCATGTAAGACAGAGGTTTTATGTCTCTGTAATTACTACTGTCCTGGATGTCTCCTTTCTCTTTATAAATCAGTACCAGTACATTGTTGCCAGCAAATCTCATAATATATTCACTCCTTCTCTCCCTAACCATTTCCTCTTTGACTGGTAATACCATCACGACCAACTGGTTTTCCAGTTCATTTTTAGTAACTCTATCTGTACTTCCTCTCTGTTAATATCTTGTACTTCTCTTACATGCTGATTTTCATCTTCTATCGTTTTCCTCATTCAATAATTCCTGTATTAGTGATGTGCGCAATGCTTTATGGGTTTTGGTGCCCCTTCGGCCCAATCTACTACCGTTTAGTTTTTTCCGTCCCTTTTTTCTTTTTTATTTCCTTCCTGTTTGCTGTCTCACCTCTCTACCACATTTTTCTGGCGCTATAATATTACCTGGCTTATCTGTCAACACTTTCCCTCTTCATCCTTGATATATTTGATGTGTGTTAGTTAGATCTTTGTTAGGGGTGTGTGGGAATAGGGGGACAGGCTTGGTGGGAGTTGTGTGTGTTTAGTGGTACAGCCACAATCAAATAACCACCGACATTTTCCTTCCATCGTGCAAATAAATCAGTATCTTCTTCGTCATCTTATTAGCCCATTTATTATAATTATGGGGTCATTGTTATTTATCAGTCACCGCCAGTCATTCCTATTGTGTACCAACTCTATATCCAGTTATTTCTCTCGTATATTCTCCGCTATACTGTACAATCCTTCAACCTCGCCTCTCACCCTTGCGTCCATGATACGCTCTCAGATCTTCATTGTTTGGGACAGAAGCTTGATGTCCAGGTAGTTCCCACACTCTTGCACATCACCCTTCTCTTTATAAATGGACACCAACACACTCTGTCTCCACTCATCCGGTATCTGTTCCTGATTTTCTATCTTAATCATCAAATCCCATAATAGGTCCACTCCTTCTTCTCCAAGTGCCCTCCATACCTCTACTGGTATTTCATCCGGCCCCGTTGCCTTGTTGTTTTTCATCCTCTTCAGTGCACTTTCCACCTCAGCTCTTGCCACTCCTGTTGTTAATCCTTGGTTTGGTGGTCCATTCTCATGGTATTCTCTCAGGTATTCCTCGTTCAGTAGGTCTTCAAAATTATCCTTCCACCTCTCTCTTACTCTCTCCTCATCTCTCAGCACTGTCCCATTTCCATCTTTCATCTGCTTCACATGGCTGATGTCCTTTGTTGCCTTGTTCCTGTACTTTGCTATCCTATATTATCTACTTGAGCCCTTTCATTGTTTCCAGTTCTTCATACAAACTACTGGCAGCCTCTACTCTTGTCACCTCCACTGCTTTCTTAGCTTCCTTTTTCCTCCTCGATCTTATCTGCCTGTAGCCTTGTCTTCTCCTACAGTTTCTTTGATTGTTCTTCTCCTTCAGCACCAGTTGTATATCCCCCTTCCACCACCCCTCCTCCCTCTCTGTTCTAGGTTTTCCTGACGTCTTTCTCAGCACCTCCCTTGCCACATTCCTTAGTATACCTGAGTAGTTTTCCACCAGTCCAGTACTCTCTCTGATGTAGTCAATCCGTTTAATGCCTTGCTCTTAAATTCTTGCCGCTTATCGAGGTCTCCTAATCCTGCCCACCTGATTTTCTTCTCATATCTCCTGTTTCCTTTTCTGATGTTCCTAACTCTAATATCCATGACCACTAGTCTATGTTGGTCTATGTTGTGGTGCTACATGGTCCCCCGGAATAACTTTGCAGTTCTTTATCTCTACAAAGTTTACCCTCCTATACATCATGAAATCTATTTGACCTTTATTATCTCCACTCTTGTAGGTAATGTAGTGCTTCTCTCTTTTGTAGAAGAAAGTGTTTGCAATCGCAAGATCAAATGACATTGCCATGTCCAGCACTCTTCCTCCTTCTGCATTGGCCTGTCTGAATCCAAATCCTCCATGTTTCCTCACCACTCCCTCATTTGATGTTCCTATGTGTCCATTTAAATCCGCTCCAACTATAACTCATTCATATGTAGCCAATACCTACATAACTCTCTCCACATCCATCCAAAACTCCTCCTTCACTTCATCCGATAATCAAGTCTGTGGTGCCTACGTACTCACAACATTTATTGGACCGTTCCCGTATGCGAGTCTTAAAACTATCAACCCATCGCCTTCTCTTATTACTTCTGTCACATACTGCTTCCTCTTCTCAGACACTATGATCCCCACACCATTCCTTCCACCTGCTTGTATCCCTCACCCAACTCCTTTGCTTTGTTCCCTTTCCATCTTGGACACAGAGAATATTGACTCTCCTCGTCTTCATCAGTTCCACCACTTCTCTTCCTCTCCCCGTCATTGTGCCCACGTTCATCGTAGCCGCCCTTAGGCCTTCTGATGCTCTCTTCTTTAGCCGCGTTCGATCACAACACGGTAGCCCTTGCATTGTCGCAGAGGTCAGGTGAAGCCTCTGTGTGTCGCCTTTGGGGTACACCCTGGCTTGTATCGGTATTCTTTGGCTTGTACACTTCATGGGTTTAGCAGTTGTTTTTACAGCCAGATGTCCTTCCTGACGCCAACACTCCCCATTTATCAGGACTTGTGACCGGCTGAGAGCAAGGCTGGCTTGCCAGACTCCCAGGTTGTGTTGTGCAAATAAATCAGTATCATATCAAAATATAATCATACCACAACACCAAACCTCAACATAACCCCCTCAATTAATAACATGAGGTGCTGCAAAATTGTAGACGTGTTATATTTTATTATAAAGATATTTACTACAATCGAATGAAAGTGTTGGTGGATATTTGGTAATGGCTGTACTTATTCTTTTGTCCCCCTGTCGCCTCTAGCTGCTCATAGAAATAATTCGTTGTTGCCACCTTACCCTGTGCTACTGCTCCTTTGTATTCTATACACGCCTCTCTTTTTTTTTTTTTTTTTTTTTTATATGATCCGACACTGGACATAGGGTTAATCAAGCCCATTATCGTGGCCCAGGTCAACTGCTGTTCACACACACACACGTCACGACTTCCGAACTGGTACCCAGCCACAGAGAGAGGGAAGTGAGGGTGATTCCCAAATACTGCAGCTGTTACGGTACCAGTGAGGGTGTTTGACGACGTTCGGTGGCCTTATAGTTAGTGCCTGATACTCAAATCGGAAGAGTAAATATTCTCAGGCCCTCACCTGAGAGGATCGATCTCCCGACCTCTAGGGTATGAGTCCAGAACACTAGCCACTCGGCCACCTCTCTAATTTCTTTCGAGTCATAGGCTCGTTTTGCTTCTGTCTGTTTACTGATTTTCTCCAGTGTATCCTGGTTCAACCATCAAGTTTCTTTATTATTTTGTTGTACACTCACGAGCACTAATTTCTGCTCAGAGTTTGGTCATTCCTTCCACCCCCTACCCTGGACAGAGGGAAGATGGGGATGGGAGCTGTGGAAGAGAGTCTACCCCACCTTAACCCCTCCCAACTTCCCCCCTCCTAACTTCTCCCACCTATATCCTCTAGTTGTCAGTTAGTGATTAGCCATATATTTCCCCTGTGTAAATGATGGCTCTTCAAAAACAGTATTGTATTACACACTGTGAATGGCCAAGACGATCTCATGTCAGTTTCGGTTTATTTACCTTTGTTTTATAGTAGTAAAGTCCCAGTCAAAAAGAAAGTGCGTCTGGTGTATGATTGACCATGATGTGTTCTGCTAGGAGTGAACCATTTTGTCCTACTGCATCCACCTCTGAGTCTCCAAGTCTTGGGAACTTGTTTCTGTAGAAGTGTCCACGTTGCTTTCAGCCGGAGGTTAACTTGTGTCATGGTTGTGATTGATGCTAGTCCCCAACTTGTGCCTCTACTACCACAGCACTACATCCACCATCACCTTCCCAGTCTATTACCACAGTCTATTACCACAGCACTACATCCACCATCACCTTCCCAGTCTATTACCACAGTCTACTACCACAGCACTACATCCACCATCACCTTCCCAGTCTATTACCACAGTCTACTACCACAGCACTACATCCACCATCACCTTCCCAGTCTATTACCACAGTCTACTACCACAGCACTACATCCACCATCACCTTCCCAGTCTATTACCACAGTCTACTACCACAGCACTACATCCACCATCACCTTCCCAGTCTATTACCACAGTCTACTACCACAGCACTACATCCACCATCACCTTCCCAGTCTATTACCAGACAACCTTTGTAAAGTAGTGTGAAGGTCAGATAAGACTTTTTGGAGCATGTTGCAAGCATTAGTAATAAACGAGAACCACAAATTGGTTTTGTGCAAAATTATTATTGAAATAGAAAATTACATGGTTTGGTGACATTGTTCATTCTTGAGTGTTCTTGGTAAACATACAAACTAGTGTGATGGTTGGTTCTACTTTCTATACATAATTGTTTCAATGTTCAGTTCAATGGATGAGAAACACAACAGAAGAATATCATTGAGGTGACAGTCCGAGAGTTGATAGTGAAGGTGAGACTTGGTGACCAGAGTACCAAGTAGCCTTGACTTGGAGAGTGTATGGTTGACAAACAATATTTGTCAGCAGTATTTGTAGGCTGGATTCCATTATTAATTCCGGGTATGTTCACGGTACACACAATAGGCCTCTGTGTGCCGGATGTTACCTGCTCCTACTCTAAATATAACCTGATAGACATGTTATTTATGACTCATATGTTACTTACTATTTACCTTTTTTGCTGGACCAGTTATACTCTGATCTTTTCTTTGCCAGTCATGTTGTTTACAAGTTATTTGTCTCCCAGACACAACTTTAACTTCGTTGTACCGCCCATTCATAGATGCTTTATGCAAGAAAGTTTTATACTAAGGTGTTGACAATAACACTCTGTTCTTAGTTCATGAGATAGAGATAAAGAGAGAGAGAGAGAGAGAGAAAGATAGAGAAATTGTCTATATGTGTATGTGACAGGAAACGTGTGTGTGTGTGTGTGTGTGTGTGTGTGTGTTGGGTTCGTACTATCCCTATCGTTGACTGACGTGTTATCATTGCCAATGCTTTTTTAATTCCGACTTCAACATATGTTCGTGGTGAAAGTTGTAGTACAAATGCCCTTAGCACACCCGGTACACCCAATACCAACACTTACTGTATAATATTATGTCCTGTCTCGTCTGAAATAAACTTGGATATATAGATTTAGGAATTGGTGATTCCTGTAATTTGATAATAAGCATAATAAACTCTAAATATCAGAGAATTAACCAATAAAATAATTGATCATTAACCCTTAAAGGACCGGGGATAGTGAAATTACTGTGCCTCCCAGGACCGGGGGTTGAGCGAAAAACACGTAAAATAGCCTGTTTTCGCATGCTTTATACTCCTAACCTACAACAAACGAGTGAATTATTTTAGTGCCATGAGAACGAGCAACTCTTCCTCTTTCGATTGGTACCAATGGGAAGTCTGTAGGTTTAATGGTTACAGAATTACGATGAGTTGAATGAGGTACTGTGTTTGGGTGGGTGCACTGACCGTGGCGAGGTAGTAGAAAATGGGGATAGGAGCACGTCAGCTAAGTCACTCACCATCACACTCGGACATAACAAGATCAATAATACCTCAATTTTACCCTAGAAAAGGCAGTGTGTACTCAGTCTGAGCATCCCATCCTACTATAAACCAGTGTAGCCAACGTCTGGAGTAAAAAAAATGGGGAAAATTCCTTAACCTTGGGAAATTTTAGCAATTCGGCATATGCCGGTCCCGGTCCTTTAGGGGTTAAATACCTTCAAGACTAACTTGAACTATTGCTAGCAGGTATAAATTCTTCTGTGGTTAACGTGCGTGTGTGTGTGTGTGTGTGTGTGTGTGTGTGTGTGTACCAATTTGAAATGCTTATATTTCTCACTAGATATAGAAAAGTTGTTTTGTAATTGTTACACAAATATGGAACACATCTCAGGCATAAAATAAAATATACCTCATTGATTTACAGAAGGTAAGAACACAATAATTTACAAAGGATTAAGTTGTTCGCAGTACACTGGAGTTTATTATCTAATATGTTTTATTTCTTCCTTCACTGTCCCTACGAATGACGCCATGACACTTCCTGTGTGTATGTGTATGTGTGTGTGTGTGTGTATGTGTGTTTGCTCACTACTGGATCAGAATCTATCTTGTAGTGTTGTGTTTGTGTATATCTTGTAGTGTTGTGTTTATCAAGTTTATTATCAAGAAGAACTTTCTACATATTGGGTAAAGTTGTTACTATTAATTAAATCCTGCACTCAACTATTTTGGATTGTCTTCCTTTGAAATGCTCTGTATTTCTTCATAATCTCTCCCTCTCTTTATCACTTCCTATCTTTCCTCTCCTATATTCTTTGGTCAGGTTTCTTCTGTGGCAACATTGTTTTCTGTACTGAACAGTTGCACCTTACAATGCTCCCTCAATTCTTCTTTGAGTAATAATAGGTACACTTGGACATTGTCAACCAACATTACCAACATTAACCATCACATTATCAGGTAATATTTAATATTGATCATAATAAGTTGTTGGAGACCAATTTAGTTTTAATAAATATAATAATGACAATATTAGGAATGTATAGTAAGTCCCTGGCTGGTACAGTGGTAACGTGTTGGCGTTGGCAGATGTAGCCTCGCACAGGTCCGTGAGTTTAAAACTGTTTACTGAGGGTTTACTACCATGGCTGGGTACCATGGTGGGGAGTTGGGCTGGCCTGGCTCACGTTCACCAGAGTATACCATCACAGATACATACCACAACTCAAACCCTTTTTATTTATTGTTTTAACATTCTATGGTGAAATGGTAAACTAATTGACAAAAGTTCCACAAAGAACACATATTATAACCTGATTATTATATCACCTGAGTTTGTCATGAGAGAAAAATATAATTGATCTTAATTTCATATTTTCTATCAGTAATATTGTTTATTGTAGATAAAAATAGTATATATTCTTTACTGTTATAGCAAGGTGATGGAGGGTTCAACTCTCTCTCTCTCTCTCTCTCTCTCTCTCTCTCTCTCTCTCTCTCTCTCTCTCTCTCTCTTGTGGCAGTGGAAATTTCCTGATAATGTGTAAATGATAAATGAATTAATTTTTTGGGGTACATCCTGTGGTAAGTCCTGCAGGCAGTCGTATATACTGTGTAATGGAAGGTAGGATATGTGAAGGGAAGGATGGAGGAAGGATGGAGGGTAGGGTATGTGAAGGGAAGGAGGGAGGAAGGATGGAGGGTAGGGTGTGTGAAGGGAAGGAGGGAGGAAGGATGGAGGGTAGGGTGTGTGAAGGGAAGGAGGGAGGAAGGATGGAGGGTAGGGTGTGTGAGGGGAAGGATGGAGGAAGGATGGAGGGTAGGGTGTGTGAAGGGAAGGATGGAGGGTAGGGTGTGTGAAGGGAAGGATGGAAGGTAGGGTGTGTGAGGGGAAGGATGGAGGAAGGATGGAGGGTAGGGTGTGTAAGGGGAAGGATGGAGGGTAGGGTGTGTGAGGGGAAGGATGGAGGGTAGGGTGTGTGAGGGGAAGGAGGGAGGGTAGGGTGTGTGAGGGGGAGGATGGAGGGTAGGGTGTGTGAAGGGAAAGATGGAGGGTAGGGTGTGTGAGGGGAAGGATGGAGGGTAGGGTGTGTGAGGGGAAGGATGGAGGAAGGATGGAGGGTAGGGTGTGTGAAGGGAAGGATGGAAGGTAGGGTGTGTGAGGGGAAGGATGGAGGAAGGATGGAGGGTAGGGTGTGTGAAGGGAAGGATGGAGGGTAGGGTGTGTGAGGGGAAGGATGGAGGGTAGGGTGTGTGAAGGGAAGGATGGAGGGTAGGGTGTGTGAGGGGAAGGATGGAGGAAGGATGGAGGGTAGGGTGTGTGAGGGGAAGGATGGAGGGTAGGGTGTGTGAGGGGAAGGATGGAGCAAGGATGGAGGGTTGGGAGGGAACGATGAGGTAAGCATTAGAAGGAGAGGAGAGGAAGGATGAAGGAAAGGGAGGACATTAAAGGAAGGGATGGGAGAAAAAGGGTTAAGGAGAAGGAAGGGAGGATTGGGGATGGTAAAGGAAAGGAAAGGAGAGGGATATGAAGCTGTGAAGGAAGGGAAGGGAGAGGAGGGGAAAAGAGGAGATGGGTAGGGAATGAATGGAAAAGGTAGATAAGGTAACGAAAGTGTAGAGGTTGGGAGGGAACAGGAGGGGAAGGGAGAAGAAGGGTAGGGGAGGGAAGGGAAGGATAGATAGAGTAACGGAAGGGGAGATAACAGGAGGGGAAGGGAGAAGAAGGGTAGGGGAGGGAAGGGAAGGATAAATAGAGTAACGAAAGGGGAGGGAAAGGGAGAGAACAGGAGGGGAAGGGAGAAGAAGGGTAGGGGAGGGAAGGGAAGGATAAATAGGGTAAAGAAAAGGGTAGAAGAGGGAGGGAAGGGAGAAGAGGGAGAATGACGAATAGGAGAATGTAAAGGAGGGAAGAGAAGGAGGGATAAGGGATGATAAAGCAGGGGAAGGGAGAGAAGGAATACAATATTAATATATACAATATAATACAAACAGTAACAGATCTGTTGGTCCTTTAGAGGCTGTTTTGATTCTATGGTGCTAACTACTAGTACATATAATGAATAAAATACTACTACTACTAATAATAAAAATAATAATAATAATAATAATAATAATAATAATCCTTGTAACAATTCTTGAACCATTACAAGAATAGGTATTAAAATTGGGTTTGTTGTTGTTGTTGTTATTGTTGTTGTTCTGGACTAAGACTAATTAAAGGTGTAGTATACTTAGGGTTCATTGGAGCACTTTGATTCCTCCCAAGTGTCCCAGGAAACAGGACAACATTAACATAAATAATGGTGTTCTGTTGCTTGGAATAGTATGGAGGAATCAGTTGCTCCAGATTTACCAACACTGTACTACTTCCCTTTAACTTCCTGGCTATCTGTTGGTATATTTCTAATGCCACTTTATTTATTTATTAATATAAGTAACAAGGAAGCACTACCATCTTGTATTACCATTATAATGTTGAAGTTGAAGAGAGAGAGAGAGAGAGAGAGAGAGAGGGGGGTAAAGTGTTGAATGTGAGCGAGAGAGAAAGTAAAATGTGTGTGTGTGTGTGTGAGAGAGAGAGAGAGAGAGAGAGAGGTAGTAAAGGTGTGTGTGTGTGTGTGTGTGTGTGTGTGTGAGAGAGAGAGAGAGAGAGAGAGAGAGAGAGGTAGTAAAGGTGTGTGTGTGTGTGAGAGAGAGAGAGAGAGAGAGAGAGAGAGAGAGAGAGAGAGAGAGAGAGAGAGAGAGGTAGTAAAGGTGTGTGTGTGTGAGAGAGAGATAGAGAGAGAGGTATTAGAAGAGAGAGAGAGAGGTTTTAGAGGCAAGAGAAAGATAGAGGTAGTGTTAACACACACATACGCACACACATAAGCCCTAATAGTATACACACATATGTATTGACACACACACATACACACACACTTACCCTAATAGTATACAAACACATACACACACACACACACACACACACAAACAGTATACACACGTATGTATTAACACACACACAACATACACACACATACACTAATAGTATATACACATGTATGTATTAACATACACACACACACACATACCCAAATAGTATACACATATATGTATTAACACACACACATACACACACACACATACCCAAACAGTATACACATATATGTATTAACACACACACATACACACACACACACACCCAAACAGTATACACATATATGTATTACACACACAGACATACACACACACACATACCCAAACAGTATACACATATATGTATTACACACACACACATACCCAAACAGTATACACATATATGTATTAACACACACACACACATACACATACACACACATACACACTTAGTGAATGTTGACAGTAGTAATAACTCAACCTTTACTTATCATGGTGTGAACACTTTTACTAAGTTGTATAGATTACTGAACAGGAAGAGATAGAGAGTTGTGTGTGCTGGCCTGCATGCATGTGCCCTTGTGTGTACATCCGTGTGTTTGCGTACGTGCGTGCATCTGTAACACAGTACATGTTTCCAATATTAATATACACCTTTATATGTACAGTACTGAGGGACATCTGTAACACAGTACATGTTTACAATATTAATATACACCTTTATATGTACAGTACTGAGGGACATCTGTAACACAGTACATGTTTCCAATATTAATATACACCTTTATATGTACAGTACTGAGGGACATCTGTAACACAGTACATGTTTACAATATTAATATACACCTTTATATGTACAGTACTCAGGGACATCTGTAACACAGTACATGTCCATCTGTGGTCTGGTGGTCACAAAGGAAAGGTAAGTAACACACACACACACACATGACCTATTCACTGGTCTATGTGTTCTTATTAATAGCCATTATCACTCTCAACACACACACACACACACACACACATGACGTACTGTTATCTCCATGGTAGGTTAATATGGTACCCATGTGAGAGCTCTGTACCATAATACCATTACCACACACACTCATGTCTGTATTTACTACACAACAAATAATATTACTACACCAACACCAATCACATTATTGTAAACTACACCTAGTAAATCTAATATTACTACACCAACACCAATCACATTATTGTAAACTACACCTAGTAAATCTAATATTACTACACCAACACCAATCACATTATTGTAAACTACACCTAGTAAATCTAATATTACTACACCAACACCAATCACATTATTGTAAACTACACCTAGTAAATCTAATATAACTACACCAACACCAATCACATTATTGTAAACTACACATAGTAAATCATTTCTACACACACAAAGCAAAAATAGTGTATATGACTTCTGGGAGAATTATTGAATAATGAATTTAATTAGTAAAATATACAGTGATCATCATTATCTAACTGTTGGATAGATTTTGTGAATGTGAATACTCAGCTTTTGGATAATAATGAAGCCTTACAAATGTGGTTAGTTAGGAAGGTAACACACGAATACCACTGTGGGATGGACCCAATTTTATTGTAATTATTATATTATAAACATAATGTGTGTGTACAATGATAGGGTAGTGTGTGTGTGTGTGTGTGTGTGTGTGTGTATTAATATGGTAGTGTGTGTTTGTGTAGATTAATAGGGTAGGGTGGTGTGTGTGTGTGTACAACGATAGTGTAGTGTGTGTGTTTACAAGGATAGGGTAGTGTATGTGTTTACAATGATAGTGTGTGTGTGTGTGTGTGTGTGTGTGTGTGTCTATACAGAGGCTATTATTATTATTATTGTTTATATTACAGACATGATGTGTGGACAGAGTGTAATATTGGTGATGGTGGTGATGGTGTTGGCTCTCACACCATCTATTGATGCTCGTATACGTACTGGTAAGTTGGGTCATTATTATTTGTTTGTTACTATTTATGTGTGTGTGTGTGTGCTAAAAAGAGAGAGGAAGGAAGAAGGATGTGTGTGTGTGTGTGTGTGTGTGTGCTAAACAGAGAGAGGAAAAAAGATGTGTGTGCGTGTGTGTGTAAGAAAGAGAGAGTAAGGAAGAAGTGTTTGGAGGAAAGAAAAGGAGGAATAAATGTGTGTGTGTGTGTGTGTGTGTGAGTGTGTGTGTGTGTGCAAAAAAAGAGAGAATAAGAAAGATGTGTGTGTAAGAAAGACAGAAGGAGGAATAGGTGTGTGCGTGTAAGAAAGAGAGCGTAAGGAAGATGTGTGTGTAGGAAAGAAAAGGAGGAATAAATGTGTGTGTGTGTGTGTGTGTGTGTCTGTGTGTTGTAATAACCATATAGTTTATCATAATCAAGCAATGTACTGTACAATTAGACAAATACCATCGAGACATTGTTGATTAAAATTACCCAAAATATTAATCTTACCCAATTTTAATATTAACCAATATTAAAAATACCCAATATCAAAAAATCCTATATTAAAATTTCCCAATATTAACAATACCCAAAATTAAAAAAACTCAATATTAAAATTACCCCCCAAAAATATTAACCCAATATTAAAAATACCCAATATTAAAAACATTACTAACAACTTTCCTCTCTCACCAGAATGTCCCGCCTACAACCAGTCATCCACGGTGCCTCAACGACCAGTAGAGATGAACAAAATCGGTGAAGGTGTCCTGGAGACTCGCTTTCAGTTGTTGTCTCCACCTGATAATAATACCACGTGGGGGACAAGTCTCCACATCATGAATCAAGTGGATAAACAAATTCTGGCAAGACTTGACATTGATCATATTACCGGACCTCATAACCAAGTCAACATCAAGTGTTCCTGTACTAGTGAAGATGATCTTTCCAGTGTCAAAACCATCACAGGACCAGACGTCATCACCAAGCTGGCACTTCAAGACTTTCTGAAGCTTAGGGTAGGGTGTTGGCATGTGTACTACAACACCGGCTACGAGATGACCTACCCATTGTCATTCACCCACTACAAGTGGAAAAAACAACCTGATTATATCAAGATGAAGGTCAGCTGTTCTCTTTATTAGCAATGTATACATGTAAAATCATGACAATTATTATCATAACCTGACTTAACCTAACCTAGCCAAGCCAACTCTAACCTAACAAAATCTAACCCCTAACCTAACCTAACTAAACCCTAACCCAACCTAATCAAACCATACCTAACCAAAATTAACTTAACCTAATCTATCCTAACCAAACCTTACCTAACCAAAGCTAATCTAACCAAT
>JAWZYT010000459.1:145000-247500 GCA_034508575.1 Petrolisthes manimaculis
TATTTACAGCAGACTTAAAGGTGTGTAGTGAGGTGATGTGGTGAAGCTGTGTCTGCTGTACCAGAAGATTCCACATTCTTGTATATCTTGGTAGGAAGGAACGGAGGAAGGTCTCTGTTTTTGCAAAAGGGATGATGAGCACGGGTGGTGTGGCCGTGTAGTTTAGCCCAAGGTTGGTGGAGTGCAGTTAGGTGTGGGGCGTGCTGCTTGTGGGTCTTGTAAATAACACACAATCCTGCCACATCACGACGCTGCTGTAGGGGCTGCATGGGTGAAGGTGGTTGGTCCAGTGGGGACTTCATACATAGTAATCGTTGTGCTCGACGTTGAATCTTGTCAAGAAGACCTAAATATGAAGGGGGGCATGACGACCAGGTGAGAGGGGCATACTCCATGAGGGGGCGGACTTGAGCTGCATATAATGTGGATATTCCCTGGGAGTCGAGGAGATGTGATACCCGTCGGACACAACTTAGTTTCCAAGCGGCTTTCCTGGCTATAGTCTTGACGTGGCCAGTGAAAGTCAGGGTACTGTTGATTTCCACTCCCAGTATTGATATGGAATCTTGTAAGGGCAGCGACCTCCCATCAAGCAAGATGATGGGGGCGGGAGTGTTAGGGGGACGCTGTCTTCTGGAGACCAGCATCACCTGTGTTTTCTCCGGAGCGAGATCCACTTGCCATCGGCGACCCCATAAGACGATGGTTTGTAGGACCTGGTTGATGTGTGTGACAGTCGTGCGGTGATCACCACTGTCGCAGGGAAATGTGAGGGTGCAGTCATCGGCGTATGCATGTACCTCTGGAATGAGCTGAAGCAAGTCATTAAAATATGTATTCCAGAGGAGAGGGCCGAGAACACTACCCTGTGGTACACTGGCAGAGATGGGATATTCGTCTGATGTTTGTCCATTCATCACCACTCTGAGGTATCTGCCCTGCAGGTAATCTTTGAGCAGGAGGAGTAGATGACCACGGACACCCAAGCTGTTCAACTTGGTGATGAGGCCGTGATGCCACACCCTATCAAATGCTCCAGCTATATCAAGAGCAACGATGAATGTGTCCCTTCCCTGATCTAGGGACTTATGCCAAGTGGTGGATAATTGAAGTAGTAGGTCTTCTGCTGACCTGTTTGTTCTAAAGCCAAACTGTTTATTGTTGAGTAGATGGTGTGAGGCAAGAAAACATGATATTTTTTCTGCTATGATGGCTTCAAGTATTTTGCCAAGAACTGAGAGAAGGGAGATAGGTCTGTAGTTCTTAGGATCAGTCCTCTTGCCCTTTTTGTGGATTGCCACCACTCTGGCTCTCTTCTAGAGGGTGGGCCACACTCCAGTGGTGATACATTGCTGGAATATGGTGGTGAGGGGCGTTGCCAGCTGAGAGGCACAACGCTTAAGGATGTGAGGACTTACGTTGTCTGGGCCTAAAGCCTTGTTTGTGTCAACTTGTGACAAACGTTGCCGCACATCCTCAGTAGTGATGGTGAGGGTGGAAAGGCTCGAGTTTGTGAGTAATGGCACAGTCGGAGTGGGGCGCTCAGGATCAGGTACTGACATCTTCTTGGAGAAAAAAGATGCGAGTACCTCTGCCTTGTTCTTGTTTTTGGTGGCCACTGTACCATCAGACTTGTGTAGGGGTGGTACATCATCATCCTTTGTCAAGCCTTGATGTTGCTTCAGTGTGGTCCACCAGGTCTTACTACCCACAGATCGGCCACTGAGTTTGGTCTTAAGATCTTCCTGCCAGCGTTGTTGAGCCCATTGTTGTACTTGTCGCATGGCTGCACAAACGTGTCTATAGCGCTCCTTATTAGCGTTGATAGGATGACGTGAGTAGAGCCTCTAGGAGCGACTCTTTTCATCAGCTGCCATTCTACACTGATAACCAAACCAGGGCTGGTCGAGGGGCTTGACAGTGTATGAATGACAGGGGACGTACTGTTCTTGGTTCTTGAGCAAAGTGCGTATAAAAGTGTGCACTTGATTGTTGATGTCACCTACGAGGATGTTGCTCCAGGGCGTATGTTGTAGTGTGTTGCAGAGACCTTCCCAATCTGCTTTACCCCACAGCCAGTTGGTGCATGTGACGGCAGCATCCCGCTGAGGTGCAATCTGAATCACACTCAGAACAGCCATGTGGTCTGACGATCCCACGGCACTGAGTGGAGAGCAGGTAACCACACTGTCCGTTAAATCGCTGACAACAGGGTCAAGAGATGAGCCGGAAGTGTGTGTAGGGAAGTCAACATGATTAAAAAGACCATGTACTGTGAGGAGTTCTTCGAAGGATCTTGCAACCAAGTGCTGGTTCATGTCCCCAACAATGACAACATGGTTACAAGTATGCTGCTGCAGCAACTCGTCGAGGTGAGTTTGCAGGAACACAACGGGCTCACTACCCTGCCATTGTGGGCGGTAACACACACACAGCAAGATGGTCTGATGTTGAGCCCATATCTTGAAAAACATCATCTCCAGATGAGGTGGAAGAGCGACCTCGAGTGGTTGGACTGACAGACTTTTGTGAAAGGAGACAGCGACACCACCAAAGGTCCCGCGTGTCCTGTCGCGTCGATGCCACATCGAGTATCCTCTCAGGTGCCCAAAGTTGTTAGGGACCGACTCATTCATAAATGTTTCAACTGTTGCAACAATGTCCGGGGTACGAGGAATCACGAGGCTGTTGATGAGGTCCCCGATATTAGTAACAAGTCCCCTAACATTGGCAGATATGATGGTGAGTTGATCTCTAGATTTACGGACGGGCATGACTCCAGGCTGTGTTGACAAGGTTAGGCGGCTGGAGTGTATATGGATGGGTGTAGGCAGGATAGTGTGAGTATGGTGTGTGAGCCTGATGTCCTGGAGCCCAATTACTGATGACAGGCTGGGATATGGCAGGGCCAGGGGCAGGAGGAGCAGGGGGAAGGAATCGATTTAGTGCCTGAACGAGTAAGGCGCTGTTTTGTGCCTGCTCACTTGATATCCTTCGGAAGAGGTTTTCCTCCCTCTCCTGTGAAATGCGAGTACGACACTCCTGAACAGTATGTCCCACTCGTAGACAGTAGGTACACTTATTCCTCCTCAGGCAGTTATTTTCCATGTGTCCGTTACGCCCGCAATTTTTACAGTAATCTTTTGGCTGGTTACGTAGCGAGGTTCGGGGTGTAACTGTATTACCTGAGAGGGACTTATTAGTTTGTCCAGTTTGCAGTTGCACTCTATTATGTTTGTTTCTGTTATTCACCGTATTCCCACCGTTACGGGTATTTCTGGGCGCTGCAGTTGACACTGTCGCCGTGGAGGCGTCCTTAGATGGAGCGATAGTAGTCTGTGGTGGTGATAGGTGGCTGGGGCCAGACGAGTTGTTGGTGATGGTGGAGGTGGAGGCGACGGTAGACTGTAGTGGTCGAGGTTTCACTGACTTCCACCAGTTTGCTGTTTCGTCACTGTCTCTCTCTCTCTCTCTCTCTCTCTCTCTCTCTCTCTCTCTCTCTCTCTCTCTCTCACTTTATTTTATTTATGTTATTCTCTCTTTCTCTCTTTATTTTATTCTCTATCTCTACCTATCTCTCTCTCTCTGTCTCTCTCTCTCTCTCTCTCTCTCTCTCTCTCTCTCTCTCTCTCTCTCTCTCTTTATTTTATTTATGTTATTCTCTCTTTCTCTCTTTATTTTGTTCTCTATTTCTACCTATCACTCTCTCTCTGTCTCTCTCTCTGTCTCACTCTCTCTCTCTCTTTCTCTCTCTGGTATTACAGCATTAGTGAATCTGGAGTAACTGATTCCTCCAAAGTTTTCCAAGCAACAAGACACCAGTATATTTATTAATCTTAATAAAGGGGTGTGGGAATAGGGGGACAGGCTGGGGGGTTGAAGGGATGCGGGAGTAGGGGACAGGCTTTCTACCCCCTGCAAGCCAGTCCCCCTATTCCCGCACCCCCCTAAATCCCCCCAAGCCTGTCCCCTACTCCCACCCCCCAATCACCCACCCAAGCCTGTCCCCTACTCCCGCACCGCCTAACCCCCCTCTAGGCCTGTCTCCTACTCCCACACATCCCTAAACCCCCCCAAAGCCTGTCCTATACTCCCACCCACACCCCAACCCCCCCAAGCCAATCCCCTACTCCCCCCCAAGCCTGTCCCCTACCCCCCCAAGCCTGTCCCCTACTCCCCCCCCCCAAACCCACCCACAAGCCTGTCCCCTACTCCCCCCCAAAAACACCCCCTTCAAACCTGTCCTCTACTCCCACACACCCCTAAGCCCCCTCAAGCCTGTTCCCTACTCCCGCACCCCCCAACCCCCCCAAGCCTGTCCCCTAATCCCGCACCCCCCAAGCCTGTCCCTTACTCCTGCACCCCCAAATCCCCCCAAGCCTGTCCCCTATTCCTGCACCCCCCCAAGTCTGTCCCCTACTCCCACCCCCCCTTAATTAAGCTTACATAAACAACATAATATATCACATTACAATTATAATTTTGCCTTTATTATCTATTATAATTATATACTTAACATATTTGCATACATAAACTCTCTTTAATTAAGTAAACTATATGATTTCTATGTACTAACTCAAATGTTTATTTTTTAATGAAAACTTAATACTATTCCGTATCATTATATAATAGTGTGTGTGTGTGTGTTACAGATTATAAAATGGTTGCTGAAGGTACTGTATAATGTGTATGTGTGTGTGTGTGTGTGTGTGTGTGTGTTACATATTACAAAATGATGGACGAAAGTATAATGTGTGTATGTGTGTGTGTGTGTGTGTGTGTGTTACAGGTTACAAAATGGTGAAAGAAGGTATAATATGTGTGTGTGTGTGTGTGTGTGTGAAATTGGTGGATGAAGAAAAATATATCTGTGTGTGTGTATATATATGTGTATGAAACTAATGGTGTTGATGGTGCTACAGATTACAGAGTGGTGGATAAAGGTGTATCAAGAACAGGAAGGGAACCAACAAAGTCTTGTAGCTGACCAACAGTGTCCTAGAGGTGTGGGTCGCTTCCCTCACAACAAGCTGAGTGTGTGGTGTTATGACGGTGATTACTGTGGTCAAGTGTTATCACCTCCCACCATAACAGGTCAGTAACACCAATATATATCTATCAGTATATATCTATCTCTTTACACACACACACACACACACACACACACACACACACACACACACATATATATAGAGAGAGAGAGCGAGAGAGAGAGAGAGGTGGAAAATAAGGCATGAGTGAGAGAGAGAGATAAATAGAGGGAAGGTGGAAAATAAGGCATGAGAGATAAAGAGATAGAGAGAAGGGGGAAAGAAGGCATGAGAGATAGAGAGATAGAGAGAAGGGGGAAAGAAGGCATGAGAGAGAGAATGTGAAAGAGGAAAAAAATAAAGGGAAGGTGGAAAAGAAGGCATGAGAGAGAGAGAGAGAGAGAGAGAGAGAGAGAGAGAGAGAGAGAGAGAGAGAGAGAGAGAGAGAGAGAGAGAGAGAGAGAGAGAGAGAGATTTACATAGAGTTACATAGAGTTACATAGAATCACAGACCACAACAGACCTTACGGTCCACACGGGGTGATCTGATTAGAAGGTTACTGGTGGAGAAAGAATTTCTCCCCAGTGATAGTCGTAGATAAGGATAGCAAAGTAGAAGGCTCTCTCCCCACCCTCCACTCCCTCCGGCCTGATCCGTAGAGGAAATAAAGTCAGGAGTCAGAACCTTGTGGGGTTGGTAGAAAAACTCCACAAGGAAATTTTATAGGAAAGATAGAAAGTAGTTGAAATTTGGCTAACCTGCCACCTGTAATGGGCAAAAATTATTCATTAGTAAACATCGAAAGTCGGGGATTAGATGCAAGGTGTTTATCTAGGCGACGTTTGAAACTGTCTACAGTGTTACATTCTATTACGTTACGGGGAAGCCCATTCCATAAGTTGACGACTCGGTTAAAAAAGAAATTCTTGGATTCGTGTGAATTAAAAGATTTACCTATGATTTTGCAACCGTTACCTCTCGTATAGTTTGAATGATCGATATTGAAATATTTGTTGCAGTCCATATTGTCTATGCCTTTGATTATTTTGAATACCTGGATTAAGTCGCCTCTCAATCTACGTTGTGCTAATGGGAATAGATTCAATTCATTTAGTCGCTCCTCATACGTTTTGTTTCTTAGACTTGGTATCATTTTAGTAACTCTACGTTGGACTCGTTCCAATTTTACTATATGTTTCTGGTAGTACGGGCACCATGCTTGGACACAATATTCCATAAGGGGACGGACCAAGGAATTATATAAAGTGAGGATTGTATCTTTAGACTTATACTCGAATGCTCTGCCAATATAGCCGATAGTTTTATTTGCTTTCCTAATTACTTTCGTACACTGCTGACTGGGTTTTAGGTTACTTGATATTGTTACCCCTAAGTCTGTCTCTTGGTCCACGCTTTTAAGTTGATTACCATTTAACGAGTAGTTTGCTGTTACGTTACAATGTCCGATGTGAAGTACTTTACATTTATCTGCATTAAAGGACATTTGCCAAGTTTTCGCCCAATTCGACAATTTATCGAGATTATCTTGCATTTCTTTAGTTTGAGCATTAGTGAGTACTGTATTTGCAATTTTAGTATCATCGGCAAACTTCGATATTATGCATGAGAGACCTTCATCTATATCGTTAATGTAAACTAGGAATAGGATTGGCCCTAAAACGGACCCTTGTGGCACCCCGCTCGTAACGCCAGTCCAGTTAGATGATTTCCCATTTATTACCACGTGTTGTTTACGGTTTCTTAGCCAGTTCTCTATCCATCTTACAGTGTCGCCTTGGATTCTGTGAGATTTTAATTTACTTATTAAACGTTTATGGGGAACTTCGTCAAAGGCTTTTTGGAAATCTAGATAAATTATGTCTACTGCTTTACTCTTATCATATTCGTTAAAAATGTCGTTTAAAAAGTCTAATAGGTTCGTTAGGCAAGAGCGTTTATTGCGAAAACCGTGTTGAGTGTCTCTGAGTAAGTTGTTTTCCTCTAAGTGATTTGTAAGTTTATCTCGTATGATTGTCTCTAACATTTTGCATACTACTGAGGTTAGGCTGATAGGGCGATAGTTACTAGGTAAAGATTTGCTGCCTTTTTTAAATATTGGTGTTACGTTAGCGAGCTTCCATTTATCAGGTATTGTTCCTGCGTGTAAAGAATAATTAAATAGCAGAGTCAGAGGTTTTACTATTTCGCTTTTTGCTTCCTTTATTACGCGAGGGGAGATCGTGTCGGGCCCAGGTGACTTATTTACATTTAATTTATCAATACATTTGATTACGTCAAATTCTGTTATGCTGATATTATTTAATACTTCGGTGTTTTCGTTTTGGACTGTTGTTTCAGCTGGTATATCGTTCGGGTTTTCTGTAGTAAAGACTGATACAAAGAAAGTATTTAGGATACTACTCATTCGCTCTTCATCTGTCGTAAAGTCCCCATTTTCATCAAAAATTGGTCCGATAGTTGACGTAAGTACTTTCTTTTGTCGAATATAACTGTAGAACTCTTTCGGGTTTGTCTTACTTTGATCTGCAACGTGTTTTTCAATTGTCTTTTTACTCTGTTTGATTAACTTTTTGGCTTTTTTTCGTAAGTCTATAAACTTTGCACGGTCGTCATTGTTGGCTGTGATTTTTACTTTATTATGGGTGTTCTTTTTGGCTCGTAAACAGTCGGCTATATCTTTACTCCACCACTTGGGCTTTAAGTTTTGTGCTGGACGTCGGTTTTTTAATGGTATACTATCCCTGACCGCTTTTGTGTACGTTTTAGTGAAAAAGTTCCATTGTGTATTTATGTCAATAGTGTCTCGCAGACATTTCCAGTCGGTTTCTTTTAGTATCGCTCTGAGTTGGTTGAAATTGGCTTTTCTAAAATCGGGGATTTTTTCATAGCTGTACTTTATGTCGCTTTTGTTAAAATTTATACTGAAAGTTATTATGCGGTGGTCGCTATTGGTAAATTCTTCACCTACGTTAGTATTCTCTATCATGTCTTCGTTTGTTGCAAATACTAGGTCAAGAACGTTATTTCCACGAGTTGGGCTGTTGACAAATTGGATAAGGGAGCTCTCTTGTAAGTTAGTGTAAAGATCTTTACCTTAATGAGCTGATAACGGTTCTCCCCACTTTGTTACTGGTAAATTAAAGTCACCCAGAATTATGGAATGTTGCGTGTTAATAATTTTGTTTAATTGCTCATATATATCACGATCGGTTTGTACTGGTTGGGCTGGGGGTCTGTATAATAAAGCTAACAAAAGTTTCACCCCACAATTATTTCTAATGAGTATATATAGTGTATCTACGTTATCAATATGTGGCTTTGATAATAGGATTGGTTTAAGATCGTCTTTAATATATAATAAAACTCCGCCTCCCCTTTTATTTGTTCGTCCTTTTTCAAATATTGTGTAACCGGGAATTTTATACTCTGCTAGGAAATCTCTGTTTTCAGTATTTAGCCACGATTCGGTTATGCCGATTATATCGTAATTTTCTGTGAAAGTTAGTTCCTCTAAATCTGTAAATTTGTTATGGATGCTGCGAGCGTTTACGTAAAATACCTTTAAGCTATTTCGGTTTATTCTATTTATTTGTTTTACGTTACTTGACCTTGACGTACCTGGGTAGTCCCGTTTTTTGATCGATGGTTGATGAACGCGTCGTTCAGCAAACGTCCGAAACGGGCTGATCCTACCTGGTTCAGATGGACACCATCATCTGAGAATAACGAGTCGTCGAAATAAAACTTATCCCAGGTGTTGATGAAATCAATGTTCTCCTCATTGCAGATGCTGGCAAGTCGTCGGTTGATGCTGGTGGCGGTGTTGTAAAAACGAGTGTCGGCTTGTCTGCGGGGGATGATTCCAGAAAGTATGATGTTATTCGTTTTTTCCTTGAACTTCGCGATCATTTGTCGGTACTTGTTGAGGAGGTCTTCTGATCTATTCTTCATTACATCGTTGGTTCCGATGTGGATGACGTATGTGGTGTTGTCGGGGGCCTGTCATGTCACTTCGTCCACTACGTCGGTCACGTCGTCTAGGCCGCCACCTGGGATACAGAAGCGCTTCCTTGACTTGGGTGCTCGACCAGAGTGCTCGAGAGAGAGAGTGAGAGAGAGAGAGAGAGAGAGAGAGAAGGAAAATATATTGAAAGATGGAGAAAGAAGAAAGAAAGGAAGGGAGAGAAAAAAAAAGAGATAGAGAGTAAGTGAAAAAGAGGCATGGGAGAGAGAGAAAGAAAGATACAGAGAGAGAGAGAAAGAGAAAGAGAAAGGGGTTACAAGAAGGGAAATTACTAAAGTAAGTGTAAATTATATATAATTATTTTATCATGGTTACCCTATAAATTCTGCTGATTAATCATTTTCTATAAAACAAAGTCACCACAGAAAACGAATGAAGCACTAACTATTATTTTAAATTTTGTTATTGCTATTTATCCCTCTTTTCTTTCTATTTCCTTTGTTCTTAGTATCCACCTCTCTATCACCATTTACCAATTCCTACAAGGCCTCTCTCTCTCTCTTTCTCTATCTCTCTCTCACTCTCTCTCTCTCTCTCTCTCTCTCTCTCTCTCTCTCTCTCTCTCTAACTATATTGATAAAGAAGGAGGTTATGAAGGTGAACACAACACTATCATTTCATTGTCTCACCTTCAGAGTACACCAATGTATCGACAACATTGCCGGGAGTGGACATAGATGTGATGGAAGGGGAGGAACAGGTGACCAGACTTTCCTTCAAGGACCTACCAAACCAACACTGGAGTATCAGGTTGTGGTACTCTGGTTATTATAATGGTATCATGGTAACAATGTCTCACACACCAAATAACATCATGAGTCAACATGTATGGCTGGAGGTGTGGTGTGATGGTGGGTACATTCCTGACTCCACCCGTGTTCAGGTGTACAATGACACACCTTCAACCACATCACCTCCACGATACTACTTGGTTCAGGTCAGTTGTGTTTACGTTATTAATCATCATCATCATCATCATCATCATCATCATTATTATTATTATTATTATTATTATTATTGTTATTATTAATTAATATTATTGCTATCAACATAGTTAACTATTAACCCCTCCGCGACGGGATAACTATGGATAGCCATTTTGTCAGTCCGGGGCTAGTCTTAATTTCCCTACTGCCTGGCCAGGCGCTTTTGGCCGATTTTTCCAAAATCGCTCTATTCCACTTACTCTGTACGTCTAAACTACGATACTGAACAACTTAAATTTGGTCTTGTTAGCACCATCAACTCTTCCTCTTTCCAATAAAACCAACCCCAGGTCTCTACATCTCTCCGTTGCTGAGAAATTAAGTGAGGAATGAAGGGTACTTTCTCGTGTGAGCGCGGCTGTGTTCGCTTAGGTGGAGTGGCTCTGACGACAACTGAACGTGGCCCGCGCGTGTGGCAGTCAGTGTTGTAAGTAAGCATGGCGCACCACAGAATCGGACACGCACGAGAAATCTAATCCACATCCATCCATGTTTACAGTCAGTAACACACTGACTGACGATGGTGATTTGTAGGGATGGTGGTGAAGTATAGCCAAGTAAAAAAAAAATCGCCAAATTGGGCTCGCAAATGCCGACATTGGCAATAGCGGTGCTTCATCCCGCCCGGTCACCACATGGCAGGGGTGTAAGACACGACCCGGGCGCTTCCTGGGGCCGTCTATGACCGCGGTCCGGACGTTAAGGGTTAATCAATAACAACAACAACAACAACAACAACAACAGCAAAGAAGAAGAAGAAGAAGAAGAAGAAGAAGAAGAAGATTCTTCCCTTTACACCGTGGTCAAGGACTACATGCCACAACTGTACTGTACATTATACTATAGGTGTGTTTATGAATGTGTAATTATCATATTTTAACATTACAGGTGGGTATAGACTGGATGAGGGTGACTGAGACCACACCAGGACACAACCAGACTATACAACAACACAACTGTAGTTGCCCATTGTCTCATCACCTCAATTTTACCATCTCTATTAATTGTTGGTCTGGTAAAGTGTGTGGTGAAGTGAGTCAACCCTGTCCCACTGGTGAGTGTAACCAAACTTATCTTATACACAACATATAGCATACAACCTGACCTATCAACACACACACACAGGGGAAACTCAATGGTTTTCACACACACACACACACACACACACACACACACACACTCAATGGGAAACACCAACGAACAAATAATTCAGTGGTTTATATACACACACAAAGGGGACCCTCAACGGTTTACACACACACAGAGAAAGGAAACTCAACGGTTTACACACACACAAACATGCACACCCACCCACCCACCCACACACACACAAGAGGAAACACCAACCAACAAATAACTCAGTGGCTTACACACACATACATACACACACACATCAATCAACAGACAACTCATTGGATTACACACACACACACATATAATGAGTATTTATAGTGTTAAGAAATAATACCTTGTTTACAGTATAAGTCAATATAATTATAATAATAAGATAATAAGATCATTATTATGTCTCTCTCTCTCTCTCTCTCTCTCTCTCTCTCTCTCTCTCTCTCTCTCTCTCTCTCTCTCTCTCTCTCTCTCTCTCTCTCTCTCTCATGATCAACATTGGTGTTAATATTTTTGTGTTTTTCTCTCTCTTATACTCACTATGTGTGTTAATATTTCAGACATTATGCAAGATGTTACAGACATTGAAAAAGATATCACGGAAATTAAAAAAGAAATGACTGACCTTGAACCCAACACTACTGACTCTGAACAAGATACAAACTCAACACAGAAGATAACGTTGTGTGACCAGGTGTGGAAAGCAGAAATCCGGAGTGTGGCATTGTATTTGCCGAGGCTGGAAATTGTGACCGTGTTCTTTGCCACAATAATAGCTGGAATTATCTACTTCTCTTGGATTAGGTTTGTGGACATTAACATTATGCTGTACCTTGCCCCAATGTATCGTAGGCTGGCTCTCTTTCTTTATAAACGAGCACAAGTACCAGACAACCAGTAACAAGGAAACACACACACATACAGACACAAGTACCAGACAACCAGTAACAAGGAAACACACACACATACAGACACAAGTACCAGACAACCAGTAACAAGGAAACACACACACATACAGACACAAGTACCAGACAACCAGTAACAATGAAACACACACACATACAGACACAAGTACCAGAGAACCAGTAACAAGGAAACACACACACACATACAGACACAAGTACCAGACAACCAGTAACAAGGAAACACACACACATACAGACACAAGTACCAGACAATCAGTAACAAGGAAACACACACACAAACACACACCTACACACACAAATGCCAATAAACCAGTAACAATGAAGCACACATCACATTATGAACTTTGTTTACTCTTGATAAACAGTATAACCTATTTTATATTTATCATAATTATTATCTAATTTCATGTTTTCAGTAAAAAGTTTTAATACCATCTTTTTACTAATAATTTCAATGTTTTATTATATGACAAAATAAACTGCATATTCTATTAATTAAGTTGATATGTTTTATATAAAAGACCTGCTGTTATATTGTTATACTCCACTATAAGGAGTTATAACATAATATCAACAACTTGTATAATATCTATGTACTTACTATAAGGAGTTATAACATGATATCAACAACTTGTATTATTTCTATGTACTTACTATAAGGAGTTATAACATAATATCAACAACTTGTATTATTTCTATGTACTTACTATAAGGAGTTATAACATGATATCAACAACTTGTATTATTTCTATGTACTTACTATAAGGAGTTATAACATGATATCAACAACTTGTATAATTTCTATGTACAGTCATGGCTGATAGTGCTGGACCACGGTCCAAGGAGTGTTGGAGAGCAACTAAACAGAGTTCCAACAAATTATTTTCCAAACCATTCTAAAAAATGAGAGAGATTTAGAAGACTTAATTTTTCGAACTCTGTTGTTTTTCTCTCCAACACATCTTGGACGCTGGTGCATCATTATCAGTCATGGCTGTACCCACTATAAGGAGTTATAATATATGTGTGTGTGTATTTTAGTTTTGGTTTATTGTGAGAGGGATAGAGAAAGAGACACACAGAGAGAGTATGTGTGTTTTGTTTCTTGTGTGTGAGAGAGAGGGAGAAAGAGAAAATGTATGTGTGTGTTCTATACCTAGAATAAAATGAATTAGTGATTCTCACACTGTTGTTGCACTGACACACACACACAGACCTTTACTGTTTTTTGTACAGATATTTACTTTGAATATAAACTGTAATTTAATGTGATAGTAGTCTATTCTTTTGGTACAGCCACAATCAAATAACCAACGACACTTTCCTTCCATCGTACAGCCGGCAGCATAAATTTGTGTCTGTCTCATGACTTTAATAATGTTAATATGACCAGATAGTTGCATTCCCAAATAGTTTTTATACCAACAACATACGTAATTTACCACATGTGAACTATATCTGTCATCTCTGCATTTACATTGTGTAATATCATCATTATAGCTCATACATACATAGGTGGAAATGAAGCGAACTTATGCTGCCGACTGTACATACAAATTAATCAGTATCTTTTCACAATATAATCATAGAACAACTTATGTCAACTCAACCTCCATCAATTGTTATTATGAGGTGCTGCAAAATCATACAAGTGTTGTTCTTTATTACCAAGATAATATTTACTACGATGGAAGGAGAGTGTCGGTGGATATTATTATTATGAGGTGCTGCAAAATCATTCATGTGTTGTTCTTTATTACCAAGATATTATTTACTACGATGGAAGGAGAGTGTCGGTGGATATTTGATTGTGGCTGTACACCTGAGCTCGTAAATTCGTGACCACGTACTTATATGTTTATGTCATTTGAGCTGGTAACATTTATTTGGGACCACGTACTTCGATGTTTATGTCATTTGAGCTGGTAACATTTATTTGGGACCACGTACTTCGATGTTTATGTCATTTGAGCTGGTAACATTTATTTGGGGAGGAATAAGAGTTGGTGGAACATAGTAGATGGATATGATACAATCTTTCACTTACAACGACACCTTCTCCACACAGTGTTACCAGCTCAGATGACATAAACATTTTGAGGATGTGGTCGCGAATTTACGAGCTCGAGTGTACATTGGAATACCTTGATTCACCCAAAGTATGCCAGGAAATAATTCCAGATGAGTAAAAATAATTGTACCTGATATTGCTGGGAATAGTTTGTTGGAATTATTTGCTTTGACTGTAACCTGTGATTTAATAAACACAAAAAGTTTGCATTTGTTGCAAATCAATGTTTTATTATCAGTCCTCCTTTGTTTATTAATTAAAGTCTTTTTATCTGTGATGGACAATAAGGGTGAAGTGATACATACAAACATACATAGAAATAATAAAGAACTGATGATAAACAACATTACTCTATAAAAAAGAAAAGAAAATATAAACACACACACAGACACAGAAAGAGTATTTGTAGAATATGTAAGTTGAGACTTACTGTAATAAAACGTTGGTATTATTAATGGTTATGATTATGAAACATGAGTATTGACCAAGATGATAAAGGACATATTGCTTGGCTGTTACCGGAGAACACACACACACACACACACACGTTCTCTCTCTCCTACACAAACACACGCACACACTATCTCTCTCCTACACAAACACAAGCACACACTATCTCTCTCTTACACAAACACACGCACACACTATCTCTCTCTTACACACACATACACACGTTCTCTCTCTCTTATACACACACATACACATACATAAAGTAGTAGTGGCTGACAGTGGTAGTGAACGGGTGTGTTTATGTAAGGCGTCTCTGAGCTTCGGGATATTTTGAAGACAACAAGTGGAGCCCGGCTACATTCTCAACTTTGGTCACCTGGTAAAGTTTAATATAAGGGTGAGTGAGTGAGGAAATCCTGTCTCCAAAAGTTTATATATAGGAAAGGCGATAGTTAAGGGTGTGTGGGAGTAGGGTGACAGGCTTGGGGGGGTGGGAATAGGGGGACAGGCTTTCTACCCACTCCAAACTTGTCCCCCTATTCCTGCACCCCATCAGTCCCCCCCCCCCAAGCCTGTGTCCCTACTCCTGCACCCCCCCAAAACTCCCCAAGCCTGTCCCCCTATTCCCACACCCCCTTAAGGACCCTGTGATCGTGTATGAGACTTGGTGGCTTTTGATTCCTCCTTACTACAAACAGGAAACCAGATAAAAGAGCAACTAGGAATTTAGATTTAATACAAAGTGACTTAGCTGGCCCAATGAATGTAGTGGATAAGGGAGGATTTAAATATGCAATTACATTTGTGGATGATCATTCAGGAGCCTTCATGGTTTACCTGATGAAAGAAAAGAGTGATACAATATCAGCCACAGAGAAATTTCTAGCTGACAGTGCACCTTATGGATCTGTAAAACGTTTGCGGACTGACAATGGTGGTGAATATATATCCAAGGAATTTAAATCCCTCATGGTGAAACACAAGATTAAGCAGGAGTAATCAGCACCTCATTCCCCGCATCAAAACGGTACAGCAGAACGTTTTTGGAGAATCATGTGTGAAATGGCACGATGTTTCTTACTAGAGGCTGATTTACCCAAAATGATGTTACTGCTAGGTTTGTGTGAGCAGAGCACAGATGATATATTGGTGCTGGGAAAGAATTCTTGGAGAAAATGTGGTATGCAAGATGTAGAAAGTCAATAGATATGCGTGGTATTGTTTTTTTTTTTTTTTTCTATTTCTATTTACAGGAGCTGCTGATACAAAGGCCAACCCTGGAATAAACACCCGGGGTTCCTGTAACAGCAAAGAACAAGAGCTAGGGTGTGTAGCCTTTTCAACGGCACATATCTTATTTGTTTTATCCTTTGCTGTTGTTCCATGTCTCCTTTTTTAATTAATTAATCTTATTTTTACTTTATTTTCTTTTGATTTATAGAAGTTATATAACGCTATATTTAATCTATAATATATTGCCAGCATCACTGATAACTGTAACTTCTGGCAACACTGACAACAACCTCCCCTGGCACTGGCAACACTGACATTCTGACAACAACAACTGTAAGTACTCAACACCTCATGGTTCATATTAAAAAACATTCGTGGTGCATACGATGGCATAGTACCGATACGATGACTCCACATACAAACCAGAGAGCCGTCGTACAGTACCACACCATCGTATACACCACGGATGTTCTTGAATATGGCCTATTTAGTTGTATTTTTGTTATCTGTTTCTACGTGGCCATGTGCCTTCTATAGATAATATGGACATGTATTATATAATGAAAAATAATAATTTGGTATACAAATAATAAAAATAATTTGGTAAATATTGAATGAATTACCGTTCCGTTATTGTGTACAGTTTTTCTACCTTCATTATTCACTTATGTAGACCATTCTAAGACCATTTTCTACCTTTATTATTTACTTATTTAGACCATTCTATGACTATTTTCTACCTTCATTATTCACTTATTTAGACCATTCTATGACTATTTTCTACCTTCATTATTCACTTATGTAGACCATTCTATGACTATTTTCGGTAATAGTCAAGCGTTTGTCCATAATCTGCTTTCGACTCCAGGTTTTCAGATTGCAATGTTTTATAGTGTGTTTTGAACTAATTTAGGTAATTCTGCATAAAAGTTCCACATGTTTTTGTTGTTTTTAAGTTGTTCCTGCCTATTTTTACTTGTTCTATTCATTAGTGACCATAATATTGATTGGAAACCACTTGGTTTATACATATTCCCTAACCCCTTCCATCTTGGGGGAGAGCACTGGGAATCGGGGGTTTGGGTTGTGGGAAAACACGTAAATTAGTTTATCTTGGGTTTTATAGTAGTTTGTTGGGAAAATATGTACATACGTCCCACACGGCAAATATGTACTTTTTATGTATATTTCAGTATGGAATAATGTTATATGTTCGTGTGTAATGAATATAATTGGCGGTTGCACTTACTTTAGCCAAATAGCCTTTCAAAATATTGTGAGCGTAAGTCCAGCGCGGCGATTCAGACCAAGTCCAGCGTAGCAGTATAAGTCTACGGTGTCTATATCCTAATGCACTACTCAGCACTAGCCTCATTGCATTATCTACATTCTCGTGACGAAGTAGTTCCGAAATAACTACACAGAATTACATATACTTGCAACTCAATCTGTGGTTACATGTCAACATTACATGCATTTTAACTACATTTATTATTCTTAATGTCTAGTTGTCTTATATCGATGTTATTTTCAATTTTCCACAATTTTGTATTTCCTTTGTCCCTTTTTTATATATTTATGTGGCGGGTAAGGGTATATTTACATTGTGATTTCAGTCTACACTGTACCTTCCACCAAGATACACGTTGCTCCATGAGTCCATCTACTATAGTGTCTTCCACATTATCTACATAGCCTAATTGTACATCCATGTCGCTATGTAATTGTTATTGTTAAGATTAGTGTTTATTAATCATGTTGGTTAAGAGTGTATTAACGTATTTCTTCTTTGTTAACGTGAACAATCACCTCTTAATATAAATACTTAAGCCAAACTGAAAAACCCAAGATCTCAAGATTTTGGAAACAATCCCTAGATAATAACTTAGAACCGAAGGATTGGAGAATGCAAGGGTTAGGACCAGAGGATGCTAGGTTAGGACCGGAGGATGCTAGGTTAGGACCGGAGGATGCTAGGTTAGGACTGGAGGATGTGAGGTTAGGACAGGAGGATGCTAGGTTAGGACTGGAGGATGCTAGGTTAGGACCAGAGGATGCCAGGGTTAGGTCTAGGTAAGGTCAGGTTGGTTCGACTGTCTTTAATTAAAAATATCAAGTAGGAATTCCATAGATTTTGGGATATTTTTGTAGTGCCAAAACTTGGCTCAGATTTTCTATTTTTCGACATATAGCCCTCTTGAAAATTGCAAAACCTGAGCCAACTTTCGGCAAAAGTTGGCTCGGGTTTTCAATTTTTCGATATTTGTGCATGTTAACAAACTACTATAAAACCAAAATAAGCTAATTTACTTGTTTTCCCCCACCCAAAACCCCGGATTCCCAGTGCTCTCCCCCATGATGGAAGGGGTTAGGGAATATGTATAAACCAAGTATTTTCCAATCAATATTATGGTCACTAATGAATACAACAAGTAAAAATAGTCAGGAAAAAACAACAACGTGGATCTCTTATGGAGAAACACCAGTTTTTTTCTCTTAATAATATTAAAAGGGTGCGGGAATAGGGGACAGGCTTGGGGGGAGTTTAGGGTGGTGCGGGAATAAGGGGATAGGCTTGGGTGGGTTGTGGGAGGTGCGGGAGTAGAGGGACAGGCTCTAGGGGAAAGGCTTTCTACCCATCCCAGGTCTATCCCCCTATTCATGCACCCCCCAAACACCCCCCCTAAGCTTGTCCCCTACTCCCACACCCTCTTAATAATAATAAGAATTGTAGGCTACACATACACACATACATACATACATACATATTGTGGGCGTTACTTATGTATACAAATTTTCCAGGCTGTGTGTACATGGCAGAAACAACAAGAGTGTAAACAACAACAACAACACCAAGATGGTATTTATAATTATTATTATTGTGTATGGTATTATTATTATTGGAATATTTTTACAAGTTGCCACAACTCCATTTCTAGAATTTTACTATTACCAGTGTTTATATTTCACTATTACAAACCACTTTTCTATATACCATTTCTTCTGGAAATGCTGCATAACAGTAGTTACCTCTTATAGTTAGGTCCCGGTAGTGTGTCCCAGTCCAGATTAGGTTAGGTTAGGTCCCGGTAGTGTGTCCCAGTCCAGATTAGGTTAGGTTAGGTCCCGGTAGTGTGTCCCAGTCCAGATTAGGTTAGGTTAGGTCCTAGTAGTGTGTTCCAGTCCAGATTAGGTTAGGTTAGGTCCCGGTAGTGTGTCCCAGTCCAGATTAGGTTAGGTTAGGTCCTAGTAGTGTGTTCCAGTCCAGATTAGGTTAGGTTAGGTCCCGGTAGTGTGGCCCAGTCCAGATTAGGTTAGGTCAGGTGAGGTCTGACTAATTTCTACTGTATATTTTTTTCTGTTTAGGTCCCGGTAGTCTGCCCAGGTTAGGACCCGGTAGTCTGCCCAGGTTAGGTCCCGGTAGTCTGCCCTGGTTAGGTCCCGGTAGTCTGCCCAGGTTAGGACCCGGTAGTCTGTCCAGGTTAGGTCCCGGTAGTCTGCCCTGGTTAGGTCCCGGTAGTCTGCCCTGGTTAGGTCCCGGTAGTCTGCTCAGGTTAGTTCCCGGTAGTCTGCCCTGGTTAGGTCCCAGTAGTCTGTCCAGGTTAGGTCCCGGTAGTCTGCCCTGGTTAGGTCCTGGTAATCACACTAAATCCTTCTAGGAAATAAACAAAATTCCAGTGAAATCCTGTTGTGGCAACTTGTAAAAATTTACCAGCATTTCTTCCACAAATGCCCCGTTTCCAAAATAGATCATATTCATCTGGGGCAATTTGAAATTAGCCTGACCATACCTGACCTAACTTAGACTGCATCAGACTACCAGGACCTAACCTAGGCAAACTGCTGGGATATGACCGATGTAAACTATCGTAAAGTGATCGTGGTTTTTGCCTAGAGCCGCGTAGTGCTAGGTCCAGGGAATTGGCCCCAGTCACTATTTATATAAGTTTACACTGAGAGAAACACCATAGCTGAAAAGTGTGTTAGAATGGTCCAAAATACTAACCTCGTTATATCGGACCCCGTTAAAACGGATTTCGGTTATAACGGACACAATCAGCTGGATTTTTTTTTTTTTTTTCGTCTGAATTTTGGTTTCTCTATTTTTTTCTATTATATTTTTTACATTATACAGTAGGTATATTATTTACACATCATTACATACCTATTTATGTATATTAACAGTTGACTCTCGAATAAATCTGAGGAGTTCTTATACAAAACGAGCGAAATCATAATGAACATGTCACGTAATGATATCACTGTCGTCTGCGAAGCGTGTGTGTGTATGTGTTGCCACCACTTCTCCCTCGCTCCTTCCCCCCCTTATCCTCAGTCTCCATTCATCCCAGCCCAATGTCAAGGGAATTATAGGCCTAACATGCGTTGTCACCTTGTGTTTGACTCGCTCGTTTTTAGTAATTTACGAGTTAACCACCAGCTTCATATCAGGTGGTGCATTTACAAAACGGAAGGTCATGTCCTTCCATATCAAGAAGGAAGGGTTTTCTCGGACAGGGAAAGGAGAAGGAAACACCAGAGTGTGTGGTTGATAAAAGTAAACAAACGATATCACACACTATCTCCCCTCTTCCCCCTACTCTCCCCCCTACCACCTCCACCACCACACACACTATCTCCCCTCTTCCCCCTACTCTCCCCCCTACCACCTCCACCACCACGGATGTCCCACACTCATTTAAGTCATTACTCAAAATTGCGTTATTCGAGAGTCAACTGTATCTATATTTTGTGATAATTTTTTTTTTTTTTTTTTTTTTTACCCCTCGTAAAAATTTGTCGCTATAACGGTCAAATGGCAATAATGGACACTCTCTCCCCTCTATTAGTCCGTTATAACAAGGTTTAACTGTATACAATATAGTGAACACTGTTCTTGTGTAAATTTACCTTATTATTATTATTATTATTATTATTATTATTATTATTATTATTATTATTGGATAATTTTTCGGTAAATATTGCAATTATTTTTCTGCGTCCTCGATTTTCACACTTTCTGTTCAACCAGAATGTCCATTTCTTTTCCCGTTTTTATTTTAGAGACTTATGTGGAATATGTAAATAACATTTGTATACATTTACCTTTGTATGTATTTACTTTGAAATGGGAGCGAGGTTTTCCTAGCAGGTCCCCAACTTCCCACCTCTGCGTGCAGTGTTGCCAGATTTAGGAATACTTTCATGTTTTAGGCAAATTTTGTCCACACGGGAAATCGTAAGAAGAATGTTCAATAGGTAGTCCAGTTAGGCGGGAAATTCAATAGTATAAAATTGGGACAAATAATTTTTGATCCCAGGATAAAATAACCTGTGCTGCGTTCAGGAAGGCAGAGCGGGTGGCGCGCGACACTCGAAATTGTTCAGGAAGGCAGCGCGCGCTGTCTGTGCGCCGCAAAATGCGTCACCCAGGCGTCACGGCTTTGAGAGGTGGGGCGGCCGCGAGGCCCGCGACCGCCACCCTCAATTGTAAACAAAGATGGCCGCCCAAACATTGATGATACAGTGCCCCTACTGCCACATTTTGCTTAATAATGTCAATTCCTTGGCATTGCAACTATCATCATGCCCTGGTAAGTAAAGAACGTAACCACAAGTATAGATGTAAGTGAAAATAAAGTAATATTTTTGAGCAAATTTGAAGTAATGAAGAGTGCGAGGGTTGTTGTGAGCAGTACATTTGTTAAAATAAGTTTATAAATGATCTAGCATGTTGCATGCATCGTATTGTTGGTATATTTATTGGGTTGATGTCAAAGTTTTGTTTGTTATAGATAGTTTCAAGGGAATCTATTTTCACAGCCAAGGATGAGCATCAGTCCATAGTACACGTCTATGAAGGCAGCCACACTGAATTACCAGCAACAATATAACTGAAGCACCTGTGGTTCAAACTACTAAACAACAGATGATGGTTGGCAAATATGTTTAGTTTAATTAACCACAGAGAATTGAATCATTGTGACTGGCTGAGGGAACAAACTTATGTTCATTACAGTTCATCTTTGCTCATATTTATTGGAATGGACAAACACTCTCCTCAAATCAAGTCATAATTATTGCTACTTGGTCTAGGTGTCTACTTTTCCTGGCAATCTGTATTGAACCTGCATAATACAGGGTGTCCATAAATTATCAGAATAACTTTACATGTTCATGAAAGGTAATCTGTTCACATAATTATGGACACCTTGTCTGGCATGTTAACTTTAAGATTCATATAGATTATATCCAAGGTTTAGATATCTACAAGCAGTGTTGCTTTCTACAGTCCAAAAGTGCCTCCCAGTTGGTAGGGAGCTCAACCTACCACTTGGGGAGGGAGGGGTTGGTATTTAAGGTTGTGTAAAGCATCACTGCCTGTAGATATTGACACACTGGATGCAATCTGTATCAAAGGGAAATTAAACTTGTAGGGGAGGTGGCCGAGTGGTTAGTGTTCTGGACTCATACCCTAGAGGTCGGGAGATCGATCCTCTCAGGTGAGGGCCTGAGAATATTTACTCTTCCGATTTGAGTGTCAGGCACTAACTATTAGGCCACTGAACGTCGTAAAACACCCTCACTGGTACCATAACACACACACTGGTACCATAACACCCTCACTGGTACCATAACACACTCACTGGTACCATAACACCCTCACTGGTACCATAACACACTCACTGGTACCATAACACCCTCACTGGTACCATAACACCCTCGCTGGTACCATAACAACTGCAGTATTTGGGAATCACCCTCACTTTCCTTTCTCTGTGGCTGGGTACCAGTTCGGAAGTCGTGACGTGTGTGTGTGAGAGTATCAGTTGACCTGGGCCACGATAACGGGCTTGATTAAGCTTATGTCCAGTGTCGGATCATAAAAAAAAAAAAAAAAAAAAAAAAAAACTGAAATCTATGTCTTTCAGGTCTGCAGTGACAAAAGTGAAGAAGACCTCAATAAGCATCAAGAATTCTGGAAGCCAGAGAGGACAAGCAGAGAATTGAAGAAAGAAGAGGACAAGCACTATGTATTGGTGTATATATAGAGGAAAAATAAATATGGAATTTTTATTACTTAATTTATTTATCATCCCAACAGGTGTTACATTTAACTTATGGACACCTGAAAGGGTGTAGGGTTCAAATAAAATGACTGATATGAGGATATCACACTCCACCTCAATCCCTCCAATAAAATACCAGCATTGCAAAGTTGCCTTGAAGCTTGTTACAGACAGTTTGGTTGACTCTGTAATCTTTCAATTTACCATGATTAATTTACCGATTTAAAACCACACTGGTTTTAGAAAAGCCCCGTCCTTATATTATTTCATGTAAATACTCTGTATTCCATTAGAGAAAACTGAACTACTGAACCTAAACAAGGCTCTTCAATATAATGAATTAACCTCTACATGGAAAGATGGTTTGCATTTAATACATGTCCATCTCCAATGAAAATACTGTATAATTTCTTGAAATACTGCAATGCTGGTACTGTTAACCCCTCCGCGACGGGATAACTATGGATAGCCATTTTGTCAGTCCGGGGCTAGTCTTAATTTCCCTACTGCCTGGCCAGGCGCTTTTGGCCGATTTTTCCAAAATCGCTCTATTCCACTTACTCTGTACGTCTAAACTACGATACTGAACAACTTAAATTTGGTCTTGTTAGCACCATCAACTCTTCCTCTTTCCAATAAAACCAACCTCAGCTCTCTACAACTCTCCGTTGCCGAGAAATTAAGTGAGGAATGAAGGGTACTTTCTCGTGTGAGCGCGGCTGCGTTCGCTTAGGTGGAGTGGCTCTGACGACAACTGAACGTGGCCCGCGCGGGTGGCAGTCAGTGTTGTAAGTAAGCATGGCGCAACACAGAATCGGACACGCACGAGAAATCTAATCCACATCCATCCATGTTTACAGTCAGTAACACACTGACTGACGATGGTGATTTGTAGGGATGGTGGTGAAGTATAGCCAAGTAAAAAAAAACCCGCCAAATTGGGCTCGCAAATGCCGACATTGGCAATAGCGGTGCTTCATCCCGCCCGGTCACCACATGGCAGGGGTGTAAGACACGACCCGGCCGCTTCCTGGGGCCGTCTATGACCGCGGTCCGGACGTTAAGGGTTAAGGGAGTAGTATATTTTTGGTACATTGGAGCTTTTTGATTTCTCCAGAGTATGCCAGGAAACAGGACCAGATTAACAAAAATAATGGTGACCCGTTGCATGAAATAGTTTGGAGGAATCAGATGCTCCAGATTTACCAACACTACTGTGACTGTCCCCTAAAATTGGGACTGAGAAATGATATCATGGAGATTAAAACAGCATGAACTAGAGGGGAGGATATACAAAGCTGGAATATTACAATTAAGTCAGGTATTTACTTTTACCATCTTAGTACCAAGTACTGTACCTCCATATATGGCCTAGTACAAGTTCCTATATAACTGAACTAGATTTAATAATTGTTTTACTGCCTTCTTATTCAACCTTTGATCTGGTTTTGTGTTCAGTCGACATATAACTTGAGTTACTATATTATATAAAGAGTAAGTTGCATCAAATTCAAGGGATGCAGTAATGGTGGGTTCTTGTGATTTACAGGAAAATTATCATTGCTGGTATCTGTTTTCTTCTCTCTCTTCTTCTATGGTGACTATCGCTATTGCTGCCTCTAATATGGGATCTTCCTCAATAAGCTCTGTTGCAAGAACAGCAAAAAGAGGGTCGTTGGGAGCTGCGTGAGCCATCTTGAGGTCGTCGGCAACTGTGGTTTGTTTACAAACCATCTCCGCGTCGCGCGCGGCGCACCACAGCGTTCAGGAAGACCTCCCAAAGTGTCCGCGTGGCGCGCGCCACCCACGCTGCCTTCCTGAACGCAGCCCTGACCTACCTAACCTAACCTAGACTGTTGCTACCTTTGAGACCTAACTTAATGTCCTTTGAGACCTTTAAAAATATAATAGATCCTGTTGATAGGAGCTAAAAGTATCCTGATTGGGTGAGTCAGGTGTATTGTACACAACATCTGTATTGGGTGTATTGTACACAACTGCCTGCTGGACCTTTCACAATGTTGCCAAGGGGATCTGGTAACACTATCCACCTGACCTCAGTTCGACCCTCCTCTACAAAAATGTTGTATCTGAAAATTGAAATATATAACAAAGAATAAAAAATTTTCACACGATAATTCCACTGGGTATTGATAAAGGTAACCAAACGCTACCTAATCCAACCTAACCTAACCATTAGTTCACTGGTGCAGATAATCACAATATTAGCTGAAGGTTTTGGTATGACATTACTCGACGTAAGATATATGTCATTTACTATAAAAATTCGCTAAAAAAAAACCGGTTACACTCCCAAAACGGTAAATATTGAAAGAATTGCCGTTGTAGTGTACAGTTTTTCTACCTTCATTACCCGCTTATTTACACCATTCCAAGACCATTATCTTTGGTATTTATTAAAAGAATTACCGTTTTGTGTAATTGTTGCCAGATCCGGCTAGGTCCCAGTATTTAGCCCCGGTCAGGTCCTGGTGCTTTACCATGGTTAGTTCCGGGTAGTTTGCTCAGGTTAGGTCCCAGTAATCTGCCCAGGTTAGGTCCTGGTAGTTTGATGCAAAAAGGCTATTTGGAAATTGAGTCAGTCTCATGCCTTCAAGCTGAAAAGACATATGTACTATATTGTTTTTATGTAGATATGGCAACTTGTAAGTGGCCTGAGATCGCGGAATATTTTTAACTAATGCAACAAGACTGAAATACTTTCACATATAAAGTTAATATTGACTATTTCTAAACTCCAGAGTGCATCTTTCCCGGGCAATGCCGGGTACCTCCGCTAGAAATATCATAATCCTTTAACCCCTAAAGGACCGGGCCCGGCATATGACGGGTTGCCGCTAAAGGACCGGGCCCGGTATATGCCGGATTGCTAAAATTTCCCAAGGTTAAGGAATTTTCCCCAATTTTTTTTCCTCCAGACATTGGCTACACTGATTTATAGTAGGATGGGATGCTCAGATTGAGTACACACTGCCTTTTCTAGGGTAAAATTGAGGAATTATTGATCTTGTTATGTCCGAGTGTGTTGGTGAGCGGCTTAGGTGACGAGCGCCTATCCCCATTTTCTACTACTGTACCTCGCCACGGTCACCACACCCACACAAACACTAGCGCTCACTGTACGGCGACAGTACCTCATTCAACTCGTCGTAATTCTGTAACCATTAACCCCTCCGCGACGGGATAACTATGGATAGCCATTTTGTCAGTCCGGGGCTAGTCTTACTTTCCCTACTGCCTGTCCGGGCGCTTTTGGCCGATTTTACCAAAATTGCTCTATTCCACTTACTCTGTACGTCTAAACTACGATTTGGTCTTATTAGCACCATCAACTCTTCCTCTTTCCAATAAAACCAACCTCAGCTCTCTACAACTCTCCGTTGCCGAGAAATTAAGTGAGGAATGAAGGGTACTTTCTCGTGTGAGCGCGGCTGCGTTCGCTTAGGTGGAGTGGCTCTGACGACAACTGAACGTGGCCCGCGCGGGTGGCAGTCAGTGTTGTAAGTAAGCATGGCACAACACAGAATCGGACACGCACGAGAAATCTAATCCACATCCATCCATGTTTACAGTCAGTAACACACTGACTGACGATGGTGATTTGTAGGGATGGTGGTGAAGTATAGCCAAGTGAAAAAAACCCCACCAAATTGGGCTCGCAAATGCCGACATTGGCAATAGCGGTGCTTCATCTCGCCCGGTCACCACATAGCAGTGGCGTACGACACGATCCGGCCGCTTCTTGGGGCCGTCTATGACCGCAATCCTGCCATTAAGGGTTAAACTTACAGAATTCCCATTGGTACCAATAGAAAGAGGAAGAGTTGCTCGTTCTCATGGCACTAAAATAATTTACTCGTTTGCTGTAGGTTAGGAGTACAGAGCATGCGAAAACAGGCTATTTAACGTGTTTTTCGCTCAACCCCCGGTCCTGGGAGGCACAGTAATTTCACTATCCCCAGTCCTTTAGGGGTTAATATATGGTGATTAAATTTAACACATATTTACCCGGTTTATCCTATTATAATATAAATGAGTGAATAAATAAGAAATACAGTACAGTCATCCCTCCACTATCGCGGGTTCCACCTTCGCGTTTCGTTACTATCGCGCATGTGTGAAAAGTTCACCTTCATCCTCTATAGCGCATCCGTATGTTTACTATCGCGCACGTAACATTCAAATTTGGCGGTACGAAGGTAGCGACTATGTGATTGGCCAAGCACACTGGACTGACAGCCATGTTTACCATGACATGTTGTTACAACAGTGAAGGTAGCCACTATGTGATTGGCCAAGCACACTGGACTGACAGCTATGTTTACCATGACATGGTGTTACAACAGTGAAGGTAGCGACTATGTGATTGGCCAAGCACACTGGACTGACAGCCATGTTTATCATGACATGGTGTTACAACAGTGAAGGTAGCGACTATGTGATTGGCCAAGCACACTGGACTGACTGCCATGTTTACCATGACATGGTGTTACAGCAGTAAAGATGAAGACTGTGTGGGTTTATAACAAGCCCTGCTTATCAACCCTATCTTTGTTTACCACAAGAGAGTTAACTAGTGATACAATGTGTGGAGATAAAGCTTTTTCATATGTGCCTAATTACACCTCGGTCTGGTATAGAATGTCCAATACGTCGATATAAGACGTCGTTCCTACAGGGATGTATATTACAATTCGTATTAAGCATATTAACCCTAGATTTCTATCGTTGTCCGGAATCCCGGTTTGGGGTACTACTTTGCGTCACAGAGGGAAATCCGTTTGACCCACGATGCTGTACGGTCATGACATCTTAGTTGGTGTTCTGCCCTTGGTGCGTGAGGTACGGTTTTTTTTTTTTTCGTGCTTCATTCCCGAGGTATTCCCAAATATCCGAAATTCCGGACAACGATAGTAACCACGTACTATAAAGTGATATACAGACAGTTTGTGGAATGTGCTTTCCGAGTGTGTAAAGTGTTTAGTTATGTTCCAGGTTGTATAAGGAATTAGAAAAACAAATAACTGCTACCCAATAATGGCGGCATCCAGGAAGACGTATGATCTTGATAAGAGCAATGACCTCCGTGATGTTTTACAATTACTTGGGAGTGATGTTGATGTGATAGATGATTATGATAGTGATGTGGAAAGTGCTTTACAATTACTAGAGAGTGATGTTGGTGAGATAGATGATCATAATAGTGTTGTGGAAAGTGATGCCAGTGATGACAGCATGGAAAAGTCTGATATGAATAGTGATGATTATAATAGTGATGTTGAAATGCCATATGTCAGGCAGAGCAGTACACATCACGAACCTAATGCTACATCAACGCCTCAGAAACACACACACACACCAGCATCACAAAGTGAACCCCAGCCAAGCACCTCACAGGCTTCTCAACCACAGCCTAGCACCTCATATGCTTCCGTTTCCCCTCCATCTGAAAGAAAGAAGTGGGAAAGCACTTCTAGACCCCAACGTCGCCCTCACACTCTCAGCAGCAGCAGGAGGCTGGCTAAGCGGGTAAGCCGCCCCCAGCGACGAGCAGCAGCTGAAAGGGCAGGGTTACTGATGCACGCTACTCGTCCCACATCTCCTGACCTGTTGGAGGAGGAGTTCGAAATAGACAACCCAGAGGCTGTGCCTTCTCCTGCCTCCTCTCATGCCTCCTTGTCCCCTGATGACAGGAGGAGGCCTCCTGCCACTGCTAGGCGGTCGAGGTCACGGTCATGCTCAAGATCACAGCCTCGCCCTACTGTTGGACATAGGTCACGAGAGAGTGCTTCTGCTGCAGGTGCCCGACGAGTTCGACAGAGTTGTGAAATCATTCCAGAACCGAATCCCCCTGTTGATTTTAGCTCTGCAACTCTGACAAGCACGTCTGGTTTTCAGTGGCAGTGCCAGCCACATCGTGGTCATCGACATACAGCTGCCAGAAACATCATCCGTGAGGTCCCTGGACCAACAGCAGAGGCGCAGAGGGCAACCACCATTGATTCAACCTTTAGTCTGTTCTTTCCTGACGAGGTCATCACCGAGATTGTGAAGTGGACGAATAAAAAAATATCCTCTTTCAGGGAGGCATACAAAAAACAAGATGGGAGCATCAAAGATACAAACCCTGTGGAGATGCGGGCTTTCTTGGGACTCCTTCTCCTGTGTGGCATGCAGAAAAGTGGCCATCTGCATGTCCAAGAGATATTTAGCAAAATGACTGGTAGTCCCCCCTTCAGGGCAACCATGTCAGTTAGGAGGTTCTCCTTCCTCAATGACTGTTTGAAGTTTGACGATCCTGAAACTCGTGTGGAGTGTGTCAAGAGGGATAAGTTGGCCCCACAGGCAGCACCAGTAAGAATGGGAAAGGGAACAACATTATTTCAATTTTTTTTCATTCTAAAACACAGCCTATATTTTTTAGCCTGTCCCACACCAACCAGTGTGAGATAAGAAACACGGAGGCTACGACATTTTGGGAGACGTCTGAACTTCACGCTTGAAAAAATTCATCACCATCAGAGAAGACAGTGGCTCGCAGTGGCACTTTGATTACACACATATAGGAAATTTTCAGTTTTTCAGCACTTTTCTATATATATTTTATTTTTTATTTTTTCCGAGCAATATGTCTAGTTTATAAGTCATAATATTAAGATTGCATTCTAGTTTCACTAAAAATTTTGTAATATAATTTTGTAGCATATCTATTGGTGATTTTATGTCCCCAAAGTTTGTCCGAAATTCCGGTCATCGATAGTAACCACGTAAGTCCGGGAATGATAGTATTCTAGGATTAAATGCATATAACAATTTGTATTAAGACGACTCATGACTGAAATGAGTCGTCGGCATGCGTGGTGGTAGTGGAGGTGGTAGGGGGAAGATAGCGTGATATCGTTTGTTTACTTTTTATTAATCATACGTTATTAGTGTTTCCTTCTTTTTCTGTCTGAGAAATACTGTAATAACTTTCTTCTTTATATGGAAGGATATGGCCTTACATTTTGTAAATACACCACCTGACATGAAGCTAGTGTTTAACTCGTAATTACGAAACACGAGTTACACACAAGACAGACTAGGCCTATATTCCCTTGACCTTGGGCTAGGGGGAATGGAGAGACTGAGGGTAGGGGGGGAAGGAGCGCAGGAGAAGTGGTGGGAACACACACACACACACTCTTCACAGACGAGTGATATAATTTCCTAACATGTTCATAATCATTTTGCTCGTTTTGTGTAAAAACTCATTGGATATGCTTCACTTATTTTCGCCACCCATTTTATATGGATGCAATCGTTTTGAAAAATGATTTTAAATTAATATTTTGGTAGCTAATTCTACTGTCAGTCGGACACCCTACTCAGGTGCATGCTCTCGGGACTTGGGCGCCCGACTCTCCATATGTGAACACATTCTATTATGTTTAATGAATTGACATCGTGTTTGAAGTCTCATAGTAAAAAACAAACGTCACTTTCGAGAGACATAAGAACCTATCCCAATTCTCATAATTAATCTTTAGTCCCTAAGGTCAGTGAGGCATATCCATTTACGCACCACCTAACCACAACACACAACACGCCTACTGTACTTGTGGGGTCCACTGTATTAGGTTAAAAATGCTATTTTCTTACTAATCTACTTTAGTTTTCATTATATGCAAAGAAATATTAGTAAAAAAAACATGTTTAGGGAGGAAAAATCTTGAAATATGAGGGACTGGGAACCAATTTCAATTATTCCCATTAGTTATTAAATTCCGCTATTACGATTTCCGCTATCACATGCAACTTAAGGTACCAATTAGGCGCGATAGCAGAGGGATGACTGTATAATATTATATTCCTTTCTATAAAATAATTAAATTCAACACATAATATTATTTTATAATATATACAAGTGAATAAAGAAGAATTACAGTATAATATTATATTTCCTTATATTAATGATTGGTAATTATCTATTCTATTGCCGTTGTCTATTATGATGTTTTTGCTTTCTTTATCCACTAATTTATATCATTCTAAGACATTCTTTTTCTATGGCATCATCTTCGGAAATTTCCAAGATAAGTCATATTTAAATGGGGCATTTTCAAATTAGCCAGACCTTACCTGACCTAACCTTATCTAGACCACAGCAGACTACCGGGACCTAACTTCTGCAAACTACCGGGAACTAGCCAGATGTGGCAACACTGCTACAAAACGGCAATAGTCTAGATAAATACCTAAAATAATAAAACTAAACACATTTATCCTTTTATAATACAGTAATCCCTCGCGTATCCGAACCGCCATTATCCGAACCTCGCCAATATCCGAACAGGCCCTAGGCTTGGCCTACGAATCCAAACTAGGGCCCAGAGTAGTTTAAATTTGCCACGCGTACCGCTAGTTTGCATATTTGCCGTGTGGCGGCGCGCATGTGCTTCCCGCCTCTCACTGAAAATAGCGTGGGTTCGGTTAGTCCTCAGCTATTCTTCAACTAGTGAACATCGGCCGTATACCAGCGATATTTTCTGAACCAGCATGGCCCCTCCACCTGCAAAACGACCTCGAAAAGTGCTAACTTTGGAGACGAAGAGGGAAATATTACGTCGATGTGATGAAGGGTGGTCAACTTCACGCATTCGGGAAAACTTTGGCATCCCAAAGTCTTCACTTTGTGAACTGAAAAAGGCTCGTGATAAAATTACAGCCTACACAGACGACTTTTCAGTAGCATCAAAGACTGGAAAGAAAAAGGATAGAAAGACTATGGCCAAGCCTATGCATGTTGACCTAGACCAGTGTGTGATTAAGTGGTATCAACAGCAACGTGCAAGTGGTGTAATGGTGTGAAGTACTGAACTGAAAATGGCTGCAGAAAGATTTGGAAACAATATCGGACTCCATGGCTTTAAGGCTTCAGAAGGGTGGCTTTACCCATTTAAGCTAAGGCATGGTTTGTCTAATAAAAAAGTGTATGGTGAAACCCTTGATGCAAATGAGGATATAATTGATGGGTACTGCAAGGAAGTGAAAGAGTTAATACAAAGAGAAGGCTTGTTACTGGAACAACTGTACAACTTTGATGAAACTGGGCTGTATTACCGTTCTATTCCACAAAACACTTTAGCAAGTAATATAGAAAAATCAGTGCCTGGTAGAAAACGGTGCAAGGCAAGAGTGTCGCTGATGTGTGGTGCAAATGCGCTAGGTTCTCACCGTTTGAAGCCTATTATCATAGGTAAGGCAAAGCAACCACGGTGCTTGTGTGGTATGATGGACTCGCTACCTGTACACTACCATAATTCATTGAAGGCCTGGTTTAATGCAAAAGTTTTTAAGACTTGGTTTTTTAAACAAGCTGTGCCCGAGATAGTACGCTTTCAGATGGAAGTTATGAAGGTGAGCAGAGACCGAGTGCGAGCTGTAATCTTTTTAGATAACGCACCTGCACACCCAGCAGCGTCTGAACTTGTTGCCGAGCATGGACGCATCAGAGTTAAATATCTACCACCGAACACAACTTCCCTTATTCAACCTATGGATCAGGGTATTAATGTAGCCTTCAAGAGGCTGTATAGAAGGAGATTCCTGGAGGAAGTAATGGTGGTAGTAGATGAGGAACACCGTAATGTGGGCCACCTCACTCTTCAAAATTTGAGAAATTACAACCTACGCTCCGTTATCTATAACATATCTCGGGCATGGAATGATGTATCCAGTTCAACTCTAGCTAATGGATGGAATCGCCTGTTGCATAGGACGGAGCCTGTGGTTGATTTTGAAGGGTTTGCAGCTGGTGATTTTCATGGTCAGTTTGTTGAGGCAGGGCAGGGGAAAATACAGCGGTTGATGACCTAAATGACTGGCTGGAGTGTGACGAGGGAGACCCAGGACAACAGGTGTTGACAGAGGAAGAGATTGCTGCTGAAGTGCTAAACCCTGATGAAGGCAACGACAGTGAAGATGATGACGATGACTCTCTACCATCACGACCTACAGCATCGGAAGCGAGAAAGGCCGCGGATGTTCTGCTGGATTATTTAGAGCATCCGATTTCATCTGCACATATGCAAAGTCATGGTCCTAAGTTAAGGGAAGTTTGTGATGATCTGATTAAAGCCCAAAGTCAATGGTCTAAAAAGCAGACGAAAATAGAAACGTTCTTCAAGCCCACAACACCATCTCCTCATCCTACTCCCAGCCCTAACCTTGAAATGGAGCCTAGCCAGTCAACACGACCAGACTCGCTATCACCTGATGATGTACCATTGCCTAGCCTACCTTCATCAACACGTTCTGTGGAAACGACTCAACCCATCCAGGTTAGTAAAATTAATGATGTGTATAATTATGAAAATATACAGTTGTGGGCAAAACTGTTTACAATAAATTATAAGCTGTTTTATATACATAAAATTACACAGCTGACTATGCGTTATAACACCAACAGGACATCGATACGGAGCTGAAGTCGGCGTGGGATGATTCTGACGAGTAGTTACGTGAGAAACCATGTCGCCACTAGACCACACGGGATGATGAAACAGGCTAACTTACCTTCAGTACTGTATGTACAGTATTCTATTCTTTAAATAAAATGTGTATTACTTTATTTCTTTGTATGTTTCATTATTATCAATCATTATTCATTCATCTAGACAAGAAAACTGAGCATTGTAGTGACGTAGTGGAGGCAGGGAAGCGGGAATATTTTTACCTCGCGTATCCGAATACTCGCATGATCCGAACACCCTGTGGCCCAATTAGTTCGGATAAGCGAGGGATTACTGTATATACAAGTGAATAGAGAAAGAAAACAAGTCAAATACAGCAATCATCTCCCTCATATAAGATAATTATAAATTTAACACAGGCTCAGTAAATCCGGTAAATATTGAAATAATTGCCGTTATTGTGTACAGTTTTTCTACCTTCATTACCCACTTAGTTAGACCATTTAAGACTATTTTCTTCTATGACATTTCCTCCGCATGATATTGCAAGATATTTAAATATTCAAAAAAATTGCCTGACCTTACCTAACCCAACCTAGACCAGAGCAGACTATAGGGACTTAACCTGGTCAAACTGCCAGGAAATAACCATGGTAAAGTACAGGATATGACCTGTACAAAATACTGGGACCTAGCCTGATCTGTCAACACCATTAGAATGGTCCAAAATAGTGGGTAATGATACTAAAATATACAATATAGTGAACGGAGTACTTCTGTACTAATACCTTTTTATTATTACAGTACTCCTACAGGTACCCAAGATCATTTTATTACTGATTAATTTCCCAGTTGTTTGTTTACATTGGTGATAAGTCAATGTAGAGGCTGTGTATAATATTGACATTATTAATAGAAATATATCATTACTTGAGATATAAGAATAACGTGTGTAATGGAAGATATGAATTTAATGGGAATAGAAGAACATAAGGTACAAGATAGACAGATGTGGAGAGCAGTCATCGCCCCCCATCCTAAATGGGAAAATACGGACGTTAAACGAAAATGATGATCACTTGAGATATAAGAATAATATTATGACATTATAATAATTTATTCTCAATCTATACTATAAATGGCAAACTGTCTCTTATAACTTAAAAATGGTTACATCCAAAACCCATACTGTATAAATTATATTCTGAATCACCATCCCCAGGCACAGGTTTTGATATGACGTAACATGACGTAACTCAACGTAAAAATTACGTCATCTACTATAAATCCGCTAACAAAACCCGGTTTCACACCAAAAACTATATACAGTAAAAGTCCCTTAATCCGGAAGGCAGGGGGGTTTGAGACCTCCGAATTAATCGAAAATTCTGTGTTATCGGAAAATAACCCCAATATATGTATAAAATACTCTTATTACTTTTGAATACAGGTTTCTCTGTCACACGTAATTTATGATGGGGGGAGGGGGTGGTGGGAGGATCACAGCTGTTGCCAGGTCTGCTGGATGAAATTTCCCTAACTTCATCTTTAAAATTTCCCATTGTGCCTCAATAATTTCCTGTTTATTCTTGAACAATTATGGTCATTTTAGTTCTTCAGCTGGTAGAAATTTCCCTGGTTGAATATTCTTGAACCATCTTTATATAATTTCCCTGTGTGGATTTCAAAATTCCCCCAAACTGAAATTTCCCTGAACTTGTTGCCAGGTGCAGGGAAATTTCTCTGTCCTAGGGAATTTTGTAGTCGACACAACAAAATTATATAAAGATAGTTCAAGAATATACAGGGAAATATAATAAATGAAGACTGTCAATGTTCAAGAAAAATGTAAACAGGGAATTATTGAGGCAATAAGGGAAATTCTGTTATTGAAGTTGGGGAAATCTTGTGCATCAGACAGACCTGGCAACACTGACTGTCACACGTAATTTATGAGTGTCGGGAGGGGGTGGTGGGTTGATGATAAACGCAGCAGACACTTGTAATTTAATGTCTTATGAAATCTCAACTTTTTAGTGATCTTCATTGGTGTTTTACAAGGAGCCGTCATAAATACACTCCCGGGAGATACAAGAGGAATGCACAAGAGGCAGGTACCGAATCGACTGAACCATAAACACACACACTGGTCGGGAAAATGGCGGGAGTTCGGCTCATAATTTTTCGGTAATTATTATTATTTTGCAATTCACTATTTATTGTGGTATGTACCGGTATATTCACTAATACAACCATTTATGAACACAGAATTTAAATATAAAACTAACTATTTATTGTGGTATATACCGGTATATTCACTAATACAACCATTTATAAACACAGAATTTAAATATAAAACTAACTATTTATTGTGGTATGTACTGGTATATTCACTAATACAACCCTTTATAAACACAGAATTTAAATATAAAACTAACTATTTATTGTGGTATGTACCGGTATATTCACTAATACAACCCTTTATAAACACAGAATTTAAATATAAAACTAACTATTTATTGTGGTATGTACCGGTATATTCACTAATACAACCATTTATAAACACAGAATTTAAATATAAAACTAACTATTTATTGTGGTATGTACCGGTATATTCACTAATACAACCATTTATAAACACAGAATTTAAATATAAAACTAACTATTTATTGTGGTATGTACCGGTATATTCACTAATACAACCCTTTATAAACACAGAATTTAAATATAAAACTAACTATTTATTGTGGTATGTACCGGTATATTCACTAATACAACCCTTTATAAACACAGAATTTAAATATAAAACTAACTATTTATTGTGGTATGTACCGGTATATTCACTAATACAACCCTTTATAAACACAGAATTTAAATATAAAACTAACTATTTATTGTGGTATGTACCGGTATATTCACTAATACAACCCTTTATAAACACAGAATTTAAATATAAAACTAACTATTTATTGTGGTATGTACCGGTATATTCACTAATACAACCATTTATGAACACAGAATTTAAATATAAAACTAACTATTTATTGTGGTATGTACCGGTATATTCACTAATACAACCCTTTATAAACACAGAATTTAAATATAAAACTAACTATTTATTGTGGTATGTACCGGTATATTCACTAATACAACCCTTTATAAACACAGAATTTAAATATAAAACTAACTATTTATTGTGGTATGTACCGGTATATTCACTAATACAACCATTTATAAACACAGAATTTAAATATAAAACTAACTATTTATTGTGGTATGTACCGGTATATTCACTAATACAACCCTTTATAAACACAGAATTTAAATATAAAACTAACTATTTATTGTGGTATGTACCGGTATATTCACTAATACAACCATTTATAAACACAGAATTTAAATATAAAACTAACTATTTATTGTGGTATGTACCGGTATATTCACTAATACAACCCTTTATAAACACAGAATTTAAATATAAAACTAACTATTTATTGTGGTATGTACCGGTATATTCACTAATACAACCATTTATAAACACAGAATTTAAATATAAAACTAACTATTTATTGTGGTATGTACCGGTATATTCACTAATACAACCCTTTATAAACACAGAATTTAAATATAAAACTAACTATTTATTGTGGTATGTACCGGTATATTCACTAATACAACCCTTTATAAACACAGAATTTAAATATAAAACTAACTATTTATTGTGGTATGTACCGGTATATTCACTAATACAACCCTTTATAAACACAGAATTTAAATATAAAACTAACTATTTATTGTGGTATGTACCGGTATATTCACTAATACAACCCTTTATAAACACAGAATTTAAATATAAAACTAACTATTTATTGTGGTATGTACCGGTATATTCACTAATACAACCATTTATAAACACAGAATTTAAATATAAAACTAACTATTTATTGTGGTATGTACCGGTATATTCACTAATACAACCATTTATAAACACTGAATTTAAATATAAAACTAACTATTTATTGTGGTATGTACCGGTATATTCACTAATACTACCATTTATAAACACAGAATTTAAATATAAAACTAACTATTTATTGTGGTATGTACCGGTATATTCACTAATACAACCATTTAAAAACACAGAATTTAAATATAAAACTAACTATTTATTGTGGTATGTACCGGTATATTCACTAATACAACCATTTATAAACACAGAATTTAAATATAAAACTAACTATTTATTGTGGTATGTACCGGTATATTCACTAATACAACCCTTTATAAACACAGAATTTAAATATAAAACTAACTATTTATTGTGGTATGTACCGGTATATTCACTAATACAACCATTTATAAACACAGAATTTAAATATAAAACTAACTATTTATTGTGGTATGTACCGGTATATTCACTAATACAACCCTTTATAAACACAGAATTTAAATATAAAACTAACTATTTATTGTGGTATGTACCGGTATATTCACTAATACAACCCTTTATAAACACAGAATTTAAATATAAAACTAACTATTTATTGTGGTATGTACCGGTATATTCACTAATACAACCATTTATAAACACAGAATTTAAATATAAAACTAAATATGTAGTTAGTAAAAGGGCAATACTTTTTTCTGTGTTTTTTTATATATACTGGACTGTAAACATTTTAGTTTACTGTATGTATGGTGAATGATTTCTTGTACACACCTCTTCATTTTATACTTTTACATTTACCTAATCTAACCTAATCTTACACACACACACACATACACACACACACACACACACCCTTCCCACCCCACAGAGGTATTGCCCCCACATTTGGAGATGTTTGTGTATTTGTGTGTATGAGTGTGTGTGTGTGTGTGTATGTGTGTGCTTACCTATTTCTTGTTACATATTTAAATCTTTACAGGATTTCAAGTATGTATGTATATATGTATGTATGTATATATGTATGTATGTATTTATATGTGTATGTTTGTATGTATGTTGCTCTCTATATGGTCGACAATCCACAGGTATATATGTATGTGTGTGTGTGTGTGTTTACAAAATCTAAACTATGTGTGTGTATGTATGTGTACCGGTATGTATTTGTGCATGCGTGTATGTGTATGTGTATGTATTTGTGCATGTGTTTGTGTGTGTGTGTGCTTATAAAATCAAAAGTTTACTCTTAAGTTGATAATTCACTTCTTTTTTTTTATTATTATTATTATTATTATTATTATTATTATTATTATTATTATTATTATTATTATTATTATTACACACACACACACACACACACATAAATGCAGACACACACACATTCACAAGCCTGTGTGTGTGTGTGTACTTAGGTTTGTTTGTGTGTGTGTGTGTGTGTGTGTGTGTGTTTGTTTTTCATATATAATATTATATACTAATAACATATTTAATAATTAATGTTTTTTCATATATAATAATACAGTAATTAATAATGTTTTTTAATATTGTACATTTTCATAATAAATAATGGTACTTTAACTTGAAAATGGAGCCTAATGGTTCAGGTTATTTTAAGTGTTTGTGTAATACATACATATATACACACATACATACACACATACTAACTTATAACATCCGAGATTTAATTTTAATATTCTGTGCATAGAGAAAAAAGTAATAGAGATTATCCCTGAATATTTGTGTGTATGTGTGTACAGTCACAGTCAAATATTCACCCACACTTTCCTTCCACCGTAATAATAATAATAATAATAATAATAATAATAATAATAATAATAATAATAATGATAATAATAATAATACTAATAATAATAATAATAATAATAATAATAATAATAATAGTAATAATAATTTTAATAATAATAATAATAATATTTGTAATAAAGAACAACACGTGTATAATTTTACAGCACCTCATAATAATAATAATAATAATAATCTTGATAATAATAATAATAATAATCTTGATAAAAATAATAATAATAATATTTGTAATAAAGAACAACATGTGTATAATTTTGCACCACCTCATAATAATAATAATAATAGTAAATATCTTGGTAATAAAGAACAACACGTGTATAATTTTGCACCACCACTTAATGATAATAATAATAATAATAATAATAAATATTATTTAATAAAAACCTGTGTGTTGAGATTGATCTATTGTTAATTTAGAAATGTATGTGAACAGTTCTTATATTGTTTTTGTTTTATTACAGACTGTGTGTGTGTGTTTGTGTGTGTGTTTGTGTGTCTGTGTGTTTGTAAAGATGAAAACAAACACGGTTCTTACATTGTTTTTGTTTTATTACAGACAGTGTGTGTGTGTGTGTTTGTGGTGTATGTAAAGATGAAAACAAACACGGTTGTTACATTGTTTTTGTTTTATTACAGACAGTGAGTGTTTTTTTTGTTTTGTTTTTATATTAAAAAAAAATATATTATATGAATTTTTTTTTTTATTATATTAAATATTTTTTTTATTATATTAAATATTTTTTTATATATTAAAAAAAAATATTATATCAAATATTTTTTTTTTATTATAATTATATTATTTTATTATTATTAATATATTAAAACAATTTTTTATTAGATAAAATAATTTTGTTTTATATTATATTATTATTTTTTTTTATTATATTAAATATTTTTTTTTATTATATTATTATTATTATTTTTTTATTATATTATTTTTTTTTTATTATATTATTTTTTTTTATTATATTATTTTATATTTATTATATAAAATATTTTTTTTTATTATATTATTTTTTTTTATTATTTTTTTTTTTATTATATTATTTTTTTTTTATTATATTATTTTTTTTTTATTATATTAATTTTTTTTTATTATATTAATTTTTTTTATTATATAAAAGATATATTTTTTTTATTATATTAAATATTTTTTTATTTTTTTATTATATTATTTTTTTTTTATTATATTAAATATATATTTTTTTATTATATTAATTTTTGTTTTATTATATTAAATATTTTTTCTTTATTACATTATTATTATTTTTTTATTATATTATTTTTTTTTTATTATATTAATTTTTTTTTTATTATATATATATTTTTTTATTATATTATTTTTTTTATTATATTAAATTTTTATTATTATTATTATATTATTATTTTTTTAATTATATTAAATATTATTTTTTATTATATTATTTTTTTGTTATTATATTAAATATTTTTTTTTATTATTATATATATTTTATTTATTATCATATTAATTTTTTTTTTTAATATATTATTTTTTTTTATTATAGTATTTTTTTTATGATATTATTTTTTTTTTTATTATATTATTTTTTTTTATTATATTATTTTTTTTTTGTTATATTATTTCTTTTCTTATTATATCAATTTTTTTTTATTATATTAATTTTTTTTTTATTATATTAAAAAAAAAATTTATTGGATTAAATAGTTTTTTTTTTATATTATATTAATTATTTTTTTATTATATTAAATATTTTTTTATTATATTATTTTTTTTATTATTATATTAAATATTTTTTTTATTATATTTTTTTTTATTATATTAAATATTTATTTTTTTATTATATTAATTTTTTTTATTATATTAAATATATATATTGTTTTATTATATTATTTTTTTATTATTATATTAAATATTTTTTTTTATTATATTATTTTTTTTTATTATATTTTTTTTTTTATTATATTAATTTTTTTTAAGTTTATTATATATTTTTTTTTATTATTATATTTTTTTTTTATTATATTATATTTTTTTTATTATATTTAATATTTTTTTTATTATTATTATATTTTTTTTTTAATATATTAAATATTTTTTATTATTATATTATTATTTTTTATTATATTCATTTTTTTCATTTTTTTTTATTTTTTTATTATTATTATTTTTTTTATTATATATTTTTTTTATTATATTAAATATTTTTTTTTATTATATTATTTTTTTTTTTATTATAAATATTTTTTTTATTATAAAAAGTTATTTTTTTATTAGATTAAATAAAAAAAAATCATATTATATTTTTTTTTTATTATATTAAATGTTTTTTTTTTATTATATTAAGTATTTTTATTTTATTATATTATTTTTTTTTATGATATTTTTTTTTTTTTTTTTATTAAATATTTTTATTTTTCTTATATATTTTTTTTTCTTATATTATTTTTTTTTTATTATTATTATATCAATTTTTCTTTTTTATTATATTATTTTTTTTTTAATTATATTAAAAAAAAAAAAATTATATTCTCTGTCTCTATCTTTCTATCTTTAATTCTCTATCTCTCTCTATCGTTCTTTCTCTATCTCTCTCTATCTTTCTTTCTCTATCTCTACCTTTTTTGCTCTATCTCTATCTTTCTCTATCTCTCTCTATATCTCTTTCTCTATCTCTCTCTTTAATAATAATAATAATAATAATATTTTATCAGTATAACAATATATATATATTATATATATATATATATATATATATATATATATATATATATATATATATATATATATATATATATATATATATATATATATATATATATATATATATATATATATATATATATATATATATATATATTGTTATACTATATATATATATATATATATATATATATATATATATATATATATATATATATATATATATATATATATATATATATATATATATATATATATATATATATATATATATATATATATATAACAATATAACAATATATATATATATATATATATATATATATATATATATATATATATATATATATATATATATATATATATATATATATATATATATATATATATATATATATATATATATATATATATAATGATTAATTATAATTATTATTTATACATTAGTTAACGATAATTATTAATTAATATAATTTTTCCTAATTATTATTAATTAAAATTATTTATAACAAAAATAATTACATATATATATATATATATATATATATATATATATATATATATATATATATATATATATATATATATATATATATATATATAATTTATTATGTATATTTATTATAATAATATTGTATTAAGTAATTTTAATTAATAATAATTAATTAATAATAATAATAATATATTATTATAATTATACATATATATACATACATACATACACAAAAATGTATGTAAGTGTATAAATAGATGTTTGTATGTATGTATGTGTGTTCTGTTGAAAAAGTGACATACATACAGACATACACACACATACATACATGTCCAAACCTCCTCAATGTATTACTGTATCATAAAGGTAAGTATTTAGGTATATTAATTCAGTACAATAAACCCTCTATTTTCTTGGGTATTTCAGCCTGCTTCATGTAACATTGCTACAGGAGCTTATGGTATTGTTTTTGGTGATAAATTTGATCCTATTTGGCTCACGTAACTTGAATAATATGTTTCAGTGTTAACAGTATCTATCTACTGTATCTATAGCTCTGACGCCTTGTTCCCTCTCAGAACTCCCACAGCGGAAGAGTCTGTGTAGAATTTTATCTGTATATTTTTATATTATTTATATTATTATTATTATTTATTAATATTATTATTATTAATATTATTATTATAAATATTATTATTATTATAAATGTTATTATTATAAATATTATTATTAAAAATATTATTATTATTATAAATATTATTATTATAAATATTATTAATATTATTATTATTATTATTATTATTATTATTATTATTATTATTATTATAATTATGAATATTATTATTATTATTATTATTATTATTATTATTATTATTATTATTATTATTATTATTATTATTATTATTATTATTATTATTATTATTACAGAAGGCGGCTTTGTCAGAGAAACCCACCATTGTTATAAAGCCGCCCACAGCCTCCAGCCAAAGCCGCCCCACTCAGAGAAAGCCGGTAGACAGTTTACGGGTATGTGTGTAGCCGTGGGGGGTCCAGTACTCAGCTTGTCGTGCAGTACTCAGCTTGTCACTGCTGTGGAATATACCAACATACCAACGGACTCTCAATTATACTTCAGTATGGCTATCTCTTACCAGCCAACTGTACAGACTTACTATTCTCTGTTTGTAGTCTCTGCTTCAATCAACTCACTTACTCTTACCGTTGATGAAGTACCCTTATTAGTCTTACTACTGGGGAATATATTTAGTACTCAAAGGTTTAGAGTAAACTCATGGACTTGTCTCTCTTTACTGATGTAGCTTATTTATCAGTTACAGATTACAGGTTATAGTATACTAGACCAACCCGGTCTCAAAGCTATGAACAATTAGAGGGATATTCTATATAACCTGTTTAACCTGAGGTAGGGCTTGGAATACACACCTCGCCTCAAACACACGTCAGGCGTGGCACTGTGACATAGCCACACCCCCTCATAGGTTATAGGTTTGTGATAAAGTAACACTACATTTATACATGATATATACAACCTTAAACTACCCGGTTATACAAGAATAGAATGAGCAAACATACATTGTCCCTAACTCTATATATACAATTACAGTAACAGTTACTTATAACCTAAAGATTAACATTAACAGATAATGTACAGAGCACAATCTAGTATTCAGATCTTGGAACTAGTGTCAATGAACCCACGCCTCTCTGTCATCAAATACACAGGATGCGATCTAACACCTTGCAGTTTTTGACCAGCAAGCATCAGGCATATACTAGAGCCTACGTGACTGCTACCATGAATACAACATTGATACATTATACAATATTGATACACCGATACATTGCTCGGCTACCTACCAAACTACGTCCTCGTAGTTCACAATAAAATTGAATCTACTGTCAACAATTCCTATACTGAATATTAGATTTACACTAGACATTTGTAATATTAGAACACATACAATATATATATATATATATACAAGGTGATACATGGATGATTTAAAAACAAAATAAAAATAAAGTATATAGCGCTATGGATGATGCGATGATACTTAATTCTATTTCCTTAAAATAAGAATTTATACAAACAGTACATATACCGGTACAATAATATTATAATAGTATAAAATGCTAACATATTAATAACCTAATATATAGTAGTACAATATGAAACACATTCATACCATGCCTTAACATTAAGTCCCTACAACTAACCATGTAGTGTACTACCTAGTTGTTGGGTTGTCCTTAACATTAAAATTACAATCAATTTACCTGGGTGGAGTCTGGTACAACTCTATACTCTCTTCTAGTCTTTTTCCTCTTTACCTCAGCACTCAGCACCCTTACACGCTTAAACAAATAACAAGAAAATATAAAATACATTATAAACAAAATTCCAGTCAGTCCTGACCATGGGTACACAGCTACCCGTTGCAAATGAAAAGGCAATACAGATTCAATAACAGGATGGACCTCAGTCATATTTAACAATTCTATTAACCTTATTTTTTCTGAATCTCTTTCCACAGCAGTAAAATTTATAGGTAGAGGAGGCTGAATCTTTACAAACTCAACAGACTTGTTTAATACCAATCCAAGGTGATGCTTCGTTGCTAATACTGTTTTAGTACTACTAATAAATGAACATGCTGGTGGGATAACAAATGTACCCTCCTCCGACACCAGCCTTGCACCTGAAGGGCCCTCTTCACAAATAATAGTAGCTGCTGCTACCTTAGTGAAAGTATAATAAGCAATACCTTGAAAATACGTTACATATATCTCCGAAACCCTTTCCGGTCTCTTATACTCACAATGTTTAATTGCACTGGAAGCATCAGCCTGGATTAAAGACAACTCACACTGGGACTCCTCTGGTCCTGTAAAAACAAAATTTATAGCAGGGCAAACCTTCAAATGATAATACGCTGTGTGACAACCTTCTAACTGTTCCTTGGTAACTGCAACCACCAGCGTGTGATCCTTTGATACAATAATATAATCATAATCCACGTTCAACATCATGATCTCAGCCCCTAACCTCATAGGAAATGGCTTCACTGACCAGATATTGAAATGTACCTGATGTTTAGTTGGGATATGAATAAGAATGGTATTAGTTGTTAGACAAGATTCCAGCAATGGATAATAATACGATACCGAATCTCCTTAAAAAAATGGCTCTAACCCATAGTCATGTTTTGCAATCTCTATAACTTTCTTAAGTTTATGCACCGATATCAGATCAGAATCTACTTCCCCCAGAGCTGCATTTCTAAGATTATGAAGCAATTTTCTTGTTTGAGCATTCATCCTGGTAATATGATTTTCCACTATACTCAAATATTGATTTAAATTTATAACAAATTCCGCAAAAGTTACACTTGAAGCTATTGTGCCTATATGAACAATTATGTCATTCGTCTTATTCACTATCGCATTTACTGAATCAGCAACTTCAGACACCAATGAGTATGTACCTTCTATTACTCTGTCTTGTTCTTCAATAACCTTATGTAAAATTTCCATTCTACGTCCTAGTTCCTCCACATCATCACTAGTTGCTGTACCAAACAAAGCCTTTGCAATTACTCCCCCTATGTCAAACAAACCCCTCTTTGACCTACCCTTTGTAATCTTCTCATGGGCTAATTGTCTCATTTTCCCTTCAAAACTAGGTAAGTTTTCCTGAGAATACTTCATCATATTCTTTATCTGTGCAACCCTTTCTTGTAACTGTAACTTTATCTGCCACTCCAGAAGGTCGTCCTTGTTTACCAAAACATCTAATTCCGCAAAAGAAAAATGTATGGCCCTACGAAACTGTAACTGAAACATACTATCCTTTTTACTAAGATCCAATAACGTTCCCAAGTTAAGTCTTACTGTTATCACATCCGTAACAACTTCAAGCCGCCCATCATTGCCAACTAACGCGCCCGGTTTTATGTGGTCCTCTGTACTCCTGACACCAACAAACGCTGCGCACAACATCATGCAGAACATTGCCCCTTGCCACATGCTTTCTGTGAACAAATTCATATATTAGATTATTTTGTTTAATTGCCTTCCTGACCTCAATTGCATCCTATCTTCGTCTTCTACCTCCGTTTCTATTCCTACCTGTATCATTTCTTTTGGGACCTTCTTTACCCTGTCCACATGTACCGTATAATCTACGTTTGTCATGTCACGTAGCATTAACTTATTTCCTTTTACTTGATATACAATATATGGTCCTCTAAACTTTGGAGACAATTTATTCTGCCTCTCTGGTGACTTAACCATCACCACATCTCCCTCTACTATATTTATTTCCTTTGCGTATTTATTTTGCTTAGCAATATTCTCTGCTCTTGAAGCCTCCATGTACTTCCTTACCTCTCTGTGTATTGTGGCAAACGCGTGTCTCTGTACACTCACGTAATCGTCCACGTTATACACTGGTCCTGGTTTCTCCACCAGTATATCATATGGTAGAACCTTGTCCTCCCCATAGATAATATAATGTGGTGTCTTCCCTAGAGAAGAATGTAGAGAACTATTAATACAAGCAGTTACCTGACTTAACCAGTCCTCCCAACCTGCTTGAATTGATCCAACAAGGTGCCTCAGTACCTCCAAAATCTTCCTGTTAACCCTCTCTACCATACCGTTACTCTGTGGATGGTAGGCTACCGTAAATACTTGCTTAATACTGTACAAACTGCAAATTTCTTCCAAAACACTATTTCTGAATTCTGTCCCGTTGTCTGACAACAACACCCTGGGAATAGTGTAGGTGCAAAACAAAGAATTTACCAATGCATGAGCAATTGATAATGCTGACTTATCCTTTAAAGGAACTAATACCACAAACCTACTAAAATGGTCTACACATGTCAACAAATATTTCGAACCTTGATAACTAGTAGGTAGTTGCAACACATCTATGGCTACCACATCCCATGGTTTAGCCGGACTTGGAAATGTTTCCAGAGGAGCGGGTGGTCCCGTAGTCCCCTTGTGTCTTGCACATGACACACATTTCTGTACATGACTCTCTATGTCACCCCTCATCCTCAACCAAAAATATCGCGCTCTAGCTTCCCCTAGACACGCATCCCTCCCTCTATGACCTGCCTGTGGAGCGTCATGAAGGAGCTTCAACACTGTAGCTACTAGTGTCCCTGGTACTACTATCCTGTGGTGCTCAATCCCATCCACCGTAGTTACCTTGTGTAGAATATTATCCTTAAGGATAAAGTCTGTTACTCTCAATGGTAATCCTGGTACTTCCACTTCTTCCCCCGACTCTAGAGCATAGATTACCACTTTCCACATAGCATCTTTCCTCTGCTCCATCTTTAACTTCTTTGGGGATATTGTACTTAATGTCGTCACTGCATTAACAGTCTGCCGACTTAGTGCATCTGCCACTACATTCATCTTCCCTGGCACAAAGCTGAAAATGGGGTTAAACTCTAAAATAGTTAAGTGCCACCTTGCTAACTTTCCTGTCATGTTCTTACCTTTAAACAACTCTAGGCAAGGACGATGATCAGTACACACTGTAATATCATACCCAAATATGATAGCCCTAAAATGTTTTAATGCCCATACTATGGCATACGCCTCCTGATGAGTTACACTGTACTTCTTTTCAGTGTCACTTAATGCCTTACTTGCATATCCTATGGGTTTTAATTTCCCTTTGTCATCCTGCTGAGCCAAAACCGCTCCCAGTCCAACCCCTGACGCATCTGTGTGTAAAACAAAAGGCTTAGTAAAATCTGGGAATGCTAGAACCGGTGGTTGTGTCAATGCCTCCTTCAATATACCAAAAGCTTCCTCTTGCTCTGGTCCCCACTCAAACTTGTTAGCCTGCTTTAGCAGTTTAGTCAATGGTGCTGCTTTACTAGAAAACTGGTACACAAAACTCCTGTAGTACCCTGCTAGCCCCAAAAACGATCTTACATTATCTGCCTTACCGGGTGTTGGAAACTTCAAAATTGCCTTTATTTTGTCCTGGTTAACATGTATTCCAGTCTCATCCACCTCGTGCCCCAAATATCTTATTTTCTGTTTCAAGAACTCACACTTGCTTAGTTTCAACTTTAGCCCTGCAGAAGCTAATCTGTCTAAAACTTTCCTTAATTTCTCCAGGTGAGTAGGCACATCCTTTGAGAATATTATGATGTCATCTAGATAAACTAGTGCATCCTTCCCAATTAAACCTGTCAACACGTTATTTACCAGCCTTTGAAACGTCGTTGGTGCATTGCACAGCCCAAATGGCATCCTGCGAAACTGATAATGTCCTTGATGAGTGGAAAACGCTGTAACTTCACGAGACCTCTCGTGTACTGGTACTTGCCAATAACCAGACAACAAATCTAAGGTAGAGAAAACCTTGTTTCCCTCACCTATAGCCTGCAACAAATCATTCAAATGAGGCATGGGATACTTATCTGGTATTGTCTTCTGATTTACCCTCCGGTAATCAATTACTGGTCTATAAGTCCCATCCTTCTTTGGAACCAAAAATATCGGACTACTCCACGGAGATGTCGAAGGTTCAATCACCTTCTGGTCCAACATATCCCTTACAGTGTCATCAACAATCTGTCTCTGGGAATGAGGAAGCCTATATGATTTAATATAGCTGGGTTCTGCTTCTCTCTTTAACTTAATCACATGTGAAGTTAGGTCTGTACTACCTAAAGACTCTCCAACAAGAGCTATAGCCTTCCTATACCCTTGAAGTAACTGCAACAATTCCTCCTTGCCCTCTGTATTACCCCCAGTTTTTACTTGGTTCCTTAATTCTGTGGAAGGTTTTGCATCAACACATCCAACAACACTCACGACAGGTAGGTTATGTTTGGGTTCTAGGACTGTCCCATTGTATACAAGGAAATCACACAATTGACTGCCTGGCTTAACCTCAACTTCCACTCCCGTGTTATTTACTGCCAGTACCACAGTCTCACCCCCTGACTTTACTGTAGTCAAGGTAGACTCTAGCGACACACCCTTCAACTTACATGTTTCTGACATGCAAACAACATCTACTCCTTCTTTCACTCCTTTTAAACACACGTTGAATTGAAACATTTCCTGCGGTTGCAGCCTGTGGCCACCAGGTACAATCGCAGTCACAACAGTCCAACGCATTACTTCTGCCCTAGACGTGTCGCATAGTCTATCTTGTTCATGAACCCCTTGTGACTTTTCCAAACCCCTCACATAACCCACTGTCTTAACCTCCTTGTTTGAGTGTTTTGCTTGTGGAGTTGCCATGCACAAATAAGGTATGTTCTCATGAACAATTAATCCTTCACCTGGGTACACCTCAATCTTCCGTTCAGCCATGGTTGATAAACCAAGCAACCCGCTTGCCATGGGATGAAATTTACTCACCACATAGAATGATGCAGTAAAAATTGAGCTACCCCTGAAATGAACTGGCAAACTCACAACCCCAAGGACATCCACTGTAGTCCCTGACACTCCACTGAGTTGGTATTGTGGCTGTTCTAATGCATACTTCTTCCCAGAATGATATTTCCTAATATTTCGATACGTTTCCTGCGATATAAGATTTACTACTGCTCCCGTATCGATTAACAGTGCCCCTGGAACACCTCCAATGGTAACACTTCCCACAGATAGATGATTATTCCTACTTATGGCTGAGATTATCGATGACTCTACATCGCTAGGCATTTGTCTTCCATGCTCTGGTCACAATGCCTCATCCGACCCTGACCGTCGGCCACCCATACGAGACTTATTCTCCTCGTGCATTGCACGTCGTATGCTTCCACATTCCTTTGTTATGTGGTCTGTCCATTGGTGTATTTCACACCACTTACTTTGTTCTGGGGGCCAATAACCTCTCCCCTGCTGATAAGTGTTCGACTGTGCATAGTGGAATCCACTTCCACTACCACTACCACGCCCTCTGGCATGTCCACCACGCCCTCTCGCGGCGCCTCGATACTGTGCCTGACCCCTATTCATAGCACCTCTATACTGATCCCCTTTAGATCTTTCTCTTAATTTTGGGCATTCAGCCTTTACATGACCCCATGTATGGCAATGGAAACATTCTCCAGGATACCTCCCTGAAGAATTTCCTCCTCTGTTATTTTTTTGTCCTGCTACCGCATGTACCCCTTGCGGTGCAACCCTTGACCTCTTGTCAGTCACCTCGGCTTGTAACACAGCCGTTTGTTGCCCTGGTGCACTCTGATTCTTAAACAGTCTGTGCACCACAGAATCTCTAATCTCACCCTTTAATTCATTTATGATGTGCCAAACTCCCTTCCCTTGTTCTAATTGTTTCTTCCTGACCCTTCTCTGGTCTTCATCTGACAGAAACAAATAGAATATCAAATATTCAAACAAATCACAACAATCATCTATTTTGACCCATTCATCCCCCTCAAATTCTTTACACCATTTGGTATCCTCCAGGCTATCTTGTATATCTTTACGTATAGCACCCGCTTTTGACCCTGCCACCTCTAACGGTGCGTGTATGGTATTCCTCCCCAGTTCCTTAAATGTTTTGTGTGCCCAAGCTGAGCAACCTTCTGGAGCCGCCGTCCTGTACACTACAATTAGTGACTTTTTAAACTCTTCCCAAGTTAACTGCTTCTTTGACGACCTCCCAAACAAGATACTAGAATGCAACAACTGTCTCGCTGACTCTCCCTCTATTCTTGAGTCTGCGTATCCTATTTTACCCCTATCATCCGTAATATTATATTCCACGAATGATTGCTCAAGTCTCCGTATAAACTCTTCTATTGTGTACCTCTTATTCGGATTCCCATCAAACTTTGGAACCGAATCTTCACCTGTAAATACCCTCATAATATTTGCTGGTTGAATCCCTGGTGCGTTACCCACCATAACATTACCTGTCATCCCTGGGTTAGTGAAATTCTGACCTGTAGATTGATTAGGGTTTAATCCCCCCACCGAACTGGTGCTTGCAGTTGCCATTGGAACTTTTGGTCGTACACTATCTTTATTACTCCTTCCACTGCCTACTGGCGGTGGTAACCTATACAAGTTATCCCTTGCTATGTCACTACCCTCTACACTGTCAGCCCTAAACTGGTATCCACTACGTAAATGCCCTGGCACTGGACTGTTCAGTCCCCTAATCTGTTCGTGGATATTAGTGGTATTGGGAGTAGGAGGGAAATTTAATTCCTCCTCACTGCTACTACTATCTCCTGTTTCCTGTGGTGCCTTCTCAACTGGTACCTTTGCCGTTGATTTAAACTTCCTAAACATATCCGCTATAAATCACTTCCTATTTACTTATCACAACACCATAAATTATACTTGTTACAACATACATGTGCAAATAAAATAACCCAACAACATGTAACTACTGTGTGTGTATGTTCACTGTGTATATGTATAGAATTAAAAATAACTAACCAATGGATATTTTGGAGAAATACAGATGTTCAGTAGTAAAGAATATGTGGTGTTGGTGGTCAGCTGTGCCACCCCTGTAGTTGCCACACACTCCCAGAATAGCGCCACGCAGTCTCTGCTCACGTCTCCAGTCGCTATTCTCACAGTCACCTCCTTTCCACTCTTCTTGATCCCTTCCTTACGTCCGTCCTTCCCCGATGAGAGTACCCACAATCAGACAATTCCTCCTTTTTTTCCCTGGGAAATGCACACAGGGAAAAATGCCTGAATAGAGTAGGTTAAGTTTCCCAGCTTACCACAGCTAACTGGTAACTCGTCCCGTTGATGGTGCCACCGTGACCTTGATCTAGCTGCTTCAGTGTTGCCAACGCTAGAAGTCACACCTCCCCACTCATACACAATTATTCTGTTGGAGTATAAAGTAATTACTGAAGGACACTGTGAATATTCGTATCCCACCGCTGCCACCATCATGTAGCCGTGGGGGGTCCAGTACTCAGCTTGTCGTGCAGTACTCAGCTTGTCACTGCTGTGGAATATACCAACATACTAACGGACTCTCAATTATACTTCAGTATGGCTATCTCTTACCAGCCAACTGTACAGACTTACTATTCTCTGTTTGTAGTCTCTGCTTCAATCAACTCACTTACTCTTACCGTTGATGAAGTACCCTTATTAGTCTTACTACTGGGGAATATATTTAGTACTCAAAGGTTTAGAGTAAACTCATGGACTTGTCTCTCTTTACTGATGTAGCTTATTTATCAGTTACAGATTACAGGTTATAGTATACTAGACCAACCCGGTCTCAAAGCTATGAACAATTAGAGGGATATTCTATATAACCTGTTTAACCTGAGGTAGGGCTTGGAATACACTCCTCGCCTCAAACACACGTCAGGCGTGGCACTGTGACATAGCCACACCCCCTCATAGGTTATAGGTTTGTGATAAAGTAACACTACATTTATACATGATATATACAACCTTAAACTACCCGGTTATACAAGAATAGAATGAGCAAACATACATTGTCCCTAACTCTATATATACAATTACAGTAACAGTTACTTATAACCTAAAGATTAACATTAACAGATAATGTACAGAGCACAATCTAGTATTCAGATCTTGGAACTAGTGTCAATGAACCCACGCCTCTCTGTCATCAAATACACAGGATGCGATCTAACACCTTGCAGTTTTTGACCAGCAAGCATCAGGCATATACTAGAGCCTACGTGACTGCTACCATGAATACAACATTGATACATTATACAATATTGATACACCGATACATGTGTGTGTGTGTGTGTGTGAGAGAGAGAGTGTGTGTATGTGTATGTGTGTGTGTGTGTGTGAAAGAGAGAGAGAGAGAGAGAGAGAGAGAGACTGTGTGTGTGTCAGAGAGAGATTAATACATGTGTGTGAGAGAGAGATTGTGTTTGTGTGAGAGAGAGAGAGAGAGAGAGAGAGATTAATGTGTGTGTGAGAGAGATAGACAGTGTGTGTGTGACAGAGAGAGACTCATTGTGTGTGAGAAAGATAAAGAGACTGTATATAAGTGAGAGATAGATAGATAGAGAGAGACAGTGTGTGTGAAAGAGAAATAAACTGTGTGAGGGAGAAAGATAGACTTCGTGTGTGTATGAAAAAGATAGACTGTGTGTGTGTGTGTGTGTGTGTGTGTGTGTGTGTGTGTAAATATATATATATATATATATATATATATATATATATATATATATATATATATATATATATATATATATATATATATATATATATTAAAAACAATTTGTAGATTATTAAATATATAAATAAATAAAGATATAAAAAGGGATTTTTATTTGTTCCTCCTTTCCTTCTATGTTCTCTCTCTCTCTCTCTCTCTCTCTCTCTCTCTCTCTCTCTCTCTCTCTCTCTCTCTCTCTCTCTCTCTCTCTCTCTCTCTCTCTTATGTGTTTGCTGTCAAATAATAATAATAATAATGAATAAATATATAAATAATATTGTGTTTTAATTTCCATAATATAAAATTTATATGTAAATATTAATTATCATATGAAATAAATGGGCTTAATATTAAATAATTATCCCATGAAATAAATGGGTTTAAGGACGAAGGTACCTTTAGAGGGACCAATATAGAAAAAATTGAGCTTGAAGTCTCATAATTGGTGTGTAAGATCAATGGATAATCCTAATAATCCATACCAATTTTTATTGCATTCTATCAAAAAATATTTAATTATGATTTTTTTTTGTGTTATAGGCCCTATGATGCATGAAATATGCACATGTTCGTGATCTATCTACTCGGTAGATATTAGGACTTTTGCCATGAAATTTTTTTTGAGAGATATACTACCTATGTACATAAAATACAAGCAGATTTATGGTTCTGGGTTCCTTGGTTATGTTGTGGCAATATTGCAAATATGCCTGTTTGACAGGTTTCGCCTCAAATTTTCATAAATAATGCCTAAAAATCAGATATTCAACTTAGAGTTCCAAATCTGCTTAAATATTTAGAAAAAAATGTCAGCTTTCAAATGATAACCAAAACTATATATTCCAGCAAGAATTGCCAGAGTAGATACAACTTTTGTTCTGAAAAATTGACGAAAATAAAATTACGGGAAATGAGGGTCAAAGTTGTAGTTGTGTAAACAAACCCTTGTGGGTATAATTAAGAAAACTAAAAAAAAAAAAATTTTTTTTTATCAAATTGCACCAATATTTCGGTGGATTGTAGAGAAGGATTTGGGCTATGTTTCTGTAAAAAAAAAAAAAAATAGAAAAAAATAAAAATCGACCTTACAAACGTACCGACGTCCTTAATAATAAATCATTATCCCATGAAATAAATGGGTTTGATAATAAATCATTATCCCACGAAATAAATGGGTTAAATATTAATCAATAATTAGTACCCATTATTACCTCTGATTCCCCATATCTAGTGAAAATTCCCCATATTTGGCATCACTTATAGAGAGAATGTTGGCTGAAAATTAATGTTTGAATGGCAGTCCATAAAGGTGGTTACTGAGTTGCCTTGCCCTCCCCCCTACCCCCCATCCACTCTACCCATACCCCCTCCCTCACACCCATGTCCCTAACCCCCCTAACACCACACCACCCACCCCACACCCCTACCCCTCCCCTTGTTTATCATATAATGACATCATGATTTGGTGGAGAATATAGTTCACGTTTGGGTTCATAATTCATTTATTATTAATTATTTTGAAATAGTAATTATATCATTGAAATCCTCATATTTTTCCCTTCATTTGGATATAATAATTTCTTTTATTATGTAATTAATTAACAAAATTAGCGAATATTCCACATTTTAAATTGCCAACCGTGACTAATTGGTACATTGGAGCACCTTGAGTCCTCCAAGGTATCTCAGACAACACAACTTAGTGCAGGAATAATACAGTTTGGAGGAATCAGTTTGCTACAAAATTACCCTAGAGAGATCTGAGGTCCCTTGTAGTACTTTGTAGTACAATGATTCCTCCATAGTATGTCAGGAAACAGGATTAATTAATAAATATAATGGTATCTACCCTGTTGCCTGGCATAGTTTGGAGGAATCAAGTTGCTCCAATATTGCCAACAATTTACAAAGGCTTCTTAATCAGAGAAAACGGTATCCTTTTAAAACACTTATTTTTTCACTTTGATATTTTTATGATAATCTTTTTAACACCTGAATTATTTATTATTGTATATTTCTTTACACCTTAATTAATTATTGACTAATATTAAACCCATTTATTTCATGGGATAAATAATAAATATTTTTATAATTATATTTTTACTAAGGAAATTGAAACACATTATTATTTATTTATTATTATTATTATTATAGGACAGCAAGCACGAAGGAAGGAGAGAGAGAGAGAGAGAGAGAGAGAGAGAGAGAGAGAGAGAGAGAGAGAGAGAGAGAGAGAGAGAGAGAGAGAGAGAGAGAGAGAGAGAGAGAGAGAGAGAGAGAGAGATGAAATATAAGGAAAGGAGGGATAACAAACACAAATCCATTTTTATATCTTTATTTATTTAATTTTTTCACACATACACAGTCTCTCTCTCACATACACACAAATTAATCTCTCACACACAAAATTAATCTCTCTCTTTCTCTTACACACACACACACGCAGAGTCTCTCTATCTCTCTCTTACACACACACACACAGTCACTCACACATACATACACAAATGAAATCTCTCTTACACACACATCCAATCGGTACAGTACAGCCACAATCAAATATCCACCTACACTTTCCTTCCATCGTAGTAAATATCTTGGTAATAAAGAACAACACGTGTATGATTTTGCAGCACCTCATAATAATAATAATTGATGGTGTTGAGTTGACGTAAGGTGTTGTTGTTGTATGATTATAGTTTGATATGATACTGATTTATTGGCACGATGGAAGGAAAGTGTTGGTGGTTATTTGATTGTGGCTGTACTGTACCGATTGGATGTGTGTGTAAGAGAGATTTCATTTGTGTATGTATGTGTGAGTGACTGTGTGGCTGTATCAGTTCTTGTGACCAATAGTAACTTCAACTAACCTTGTGAAGCTGATGGTTAGTGTTACATATTTGTAGACTGTGGTGATGTACAGTTGCCAAAAAAGGTATTGCGACAACTACTGAAACAACATTAAATAATATTAATGTCCATAGTTGTTTGTAGGGATTATAAGTATAAATTACAGAAGGATATGTATATTTCCTTCTGTTATACATGTTTATAGTCCCTACAAATAGTTGTGGATATTACTAGGGTTAAAGTTCTATCAAGATTTGTCGCAATACCTTTTTTGGCAACTGTACAATACACTCGTAATACGTAATCCCTGACCAGAGACGAACGGCAGGCACCACACACACACACACACACACACACACACACACACATACCCTGCATTCGTACTCAGCCTCTATATGTGTGTACTGGGTGGGGAAATGAACAATAGCAGGCGATTCGAAGCTTTCTGCTCCTCACACTCTGGTCAGAAATTATGTATGACGAGTGTACAGTCCTCACACCAACACCACGTCCCATACAGTGTACAACAGGTAAACATCCCATTATTCACTGACACACAACAGCAGCAGCAGCAGCAGTAGTAGTAGTGACTTCTTCTCGTAGTCTACAGCTGAGGAATCATCACCACTTGTCACCACACCTTCACCAAACACCTGTAATGATATTATTAATTAACATTAGTTTGGTGTATAAGCAAGTGTTCTGTACAGTTCAGCATCTTGATTCCTCCAAAGTCCAATTTTGACACAAAATTGTGTGGAGGATTTAGTTGCTCCAGATTTACCAGCACAAAAAATACTTCCCCCTTAAGGGGAGGGTAGAGTTCTGATATTTTTGGAGATTATGATTCCTCCAAATTATTCCAGGCAACAGGATACCATTATATTTCTTTATATGGGTGTGTTTTCTGGCCTACTTTGGAGGAATCAAGGCACTGTAATGTACGAAAAGTATACTCTCCCCATAATTAAGACTATATAGTGATTTGTGTACAGCTTAAAAAACTGTCATGGGGTTTTTAGTGTGACATTTTTTCATGGGATTATCGTGGGATAAGGAGAGAGTATACTTTTGGTACATTGGAGTGCCTTGATTCCTCCAAAGTATGCCAGGAAACAGGATCAGATGAACACAAATAATGGTGTTCTGTTGCTGGGAAGAGTTTGGAGGAATCATTATCTCCAAAAAAAAAAAAAAAAAAAAAAAATGGTATGTTATTTCTTCCAGGTTTTATTTTAACAGTATAAAAAATAACTAAAAAAATAGTATGTTTTTCTTTTGTGTTTTCCTATTTAACTACACACACATTCATGTATTTATTATCACCTTAACAATAATAAATACATGACTGTGTGTGTAGTAAAATAGGAAGACACAAAAGAAAAACATACTATTTTTTTAGTTATTTTTTATACTGTTAAAATAAAACCTGGAAGAAATCACATACCATTTTCTTATCTTTTTATAATGTTAATATAAAACCTGAAAGAAATAACATATTATTATTATTATTTTTTAAAATGTTAATATAAAACCTGAAAGAAATAATATATTTTTTATTTTTTTTATTGATAAAATAAAACCTGAAAGAAATAACATATTATTTTTTTTTTTTATAATGATAAAATAAAACCTGAAAGAAATAACATATATATTTTTTTTTTTTATAATGATAAAATAAAACCTGGAAAAAATAATATAAAGTAGAGATTAGCATGAAAGAATGCAAGTAAAAAGACGCTCCCAGGAGGTATTGGAGGACGAGGGAGTGGAGGACGAGGGAGTGGAGGACGAGGGGTCAGGTCAGGTCAACACGTGGGTCAGGTCAGGTCAACAAGTGGGTCAGGTTGAGGGTCACACCAGGGAGGTAGAATAGGTCACACTCCAGGGTCAGAGGAGGAGAGGTGAGGTGAGGTGAGGTGAGGGAGTAGGAATAATAATAAAGAATAAATGCATAAATAAAATAATATGCAAAAAAATAAATTTAAAATAATATTAAATAATAAATGCACAAATAAAATAATATGCAAAATAATAATAATAATAATAATAATAATAAATAACTAAAAAAAAACATCAAAATAAATAAAGAAATAAAATAATTAAATTTAAAATAATAATAAATAAATAAAATAACATCAAAATAAATAAATAAATAAAATAAAACAAAATAAAATAGAGGCCTTAACACATTCATTAGGTAGGACACAAGGTTTGTGTCCAAACTGTGTTTACGTGTGTTAGGTTAGACACAACTGTTGTGTCCAAGGTATTATTTACTTCTCATTCTGAAACACAGGCACAGAGCTCTACTGCAGTCTTACAGATATTGGTTTATTTACTAATTATACTTTTATCATTAGTCTTGTAAGTCTGGGATAGATACCCTATAGAAACACAGGCACAGAGCTCTACTACAGTCTTACAGATATTGGTTTATTTACTAATTATACTTTTATCATTAGTCTTGTAAGTCTGGGATAGATAGGAACAATCTATGATTTATAAATAAAAAACATCTACTATATTGCGGTACGATAACTGCGGCCTCTGCCCGAGTCACCGAGGAATGATAAACAAAAACAGTGTTGCCAGGTGCAGGGAAATGTCTCTGTTTTAGGGAATTTCGAAGTCTACACAGGGAAATAATTTACAGTTCGTTGATGAGTAAACAGGGAAATTTCTACAAGATGTAATACCTAAAAGACCATCAATGCTCATGAGTAAACAGGGAATAATTGAGGTAAAAAGGGAAATTCTGATGTTGAAGTGAGGGAAATTTCGTCCAGCAGACCTGGCAACACTGGGTCATCATGAGTCAGGGGGAGATACCGTTGTCAGGATTGTCTGGTTCTTTGGATGACGTTTCAATGGATTTTTTGGATATTGATGGTGACAGGGACTCTATAGAGGACTCCCCCAAGTTTGTATGGGGTATGAAAACTGGGCATATCTCGAAAACGGGGCATTTCCGAGAGAAACACCATTGAAGAAAATAGTCCTAGAATGGTCCTAATTAGTGGTAAATCATACTAATATAAACGTTTTACTGAACTCAGGTTTACTGTAAATTTACCCTCCGAAACAACTGAAGAGAGTATGGATGGTAAGAGTTATTACAGGTTTGTTATGATAGGAAATAAACTAATTCTCACAATCAGGGTAACACACACACACACACAAAGAGAGAGAGGGAGAGAGGGACAGAATTAATTAGTAGCTTCTCTATTATTATGTTTGTAGCTTTAGTTTAGAGAGAGAGAGAGAGAGAGAGAGAGAGAGGGACAGAATTAATTAGTAGCTTCTCTATTATTATGTTTGTAGCTTTAGTTTCATTTGTTAGGCTTAGAAGTGTATGTTGTGGAATAGTAATTATTACAATAACCTAAACTAGTGATGTATCAAGCATTTTGTAGTATAAATTGTATAAAACTGTTTTCCTAAACAATTATGGTAAGTGAGGAAGACAAGTCGCTGTATTGCTCGTCACATTACATAATTTCTCATTGTCATATATATATGTATGTATGTATGTGTATGTATGTGTATGTATGTATGTGTGTATACTGTATGTGTGTATTTGTATGTATACTGAGAGAGAGAGAGAAAGAAAAAAGGAAGGAAGGAAATAAATAAAAAATACATACATATACATATATACATACATACATACATACATACATACATACATACATACATACACATATACATACATACATACAATTTAAACCCCCTGTGAGTTGATAAGTGGTACACACACACACACACATACACACAATCTCTCTCTCTAACTCCTACATCTTATTCCCGTCAACAAACATTTATTATATTGTGGGATCAGTGTCATTTTGAGTCAGGAATCTAACGACACTTGACAGTTATTTCATTTATTTTTCACTTCACTTAGTGTGTTATGTAATGATTTCATTTATTTTTCACTCCACTTAGTGTGTTATGTAATGATTTCATTTATTTTTCACTTCACTTAGTGTGTTATGTAATGAAATATACACTGGTAACATCTAAATTTACATATTTTGTGAGGATTATGATGGTGCTACAGCCAATATACAAGATATTCCCACAGTAGGCCTACTTGGTGCTGGAGTATGTAGGCCTATAGCATTACTGTACAGTGTCTATCACCAATATCACAAGAGAAAATATACTGTAGGTCATAGGAGTACAAAACAAGTTACATCTTTGTATAATCTTCATAAGTTCATACACTAAAATTTAATGCGGTAAATATTGAAAGAATTGCCGTTATTCCGTAAGGGTTTTCTACCTTCATTATCCATTTATTTAGACCATTCTAAGATTATTTTCTTATGGCATTTCCTCCGCAAATGCCCCATTTCCAAGATAGGTCATATTTGGTAAATTTTTACAAGTTGCCACAACAGGATTTCACTAGAAAAAAATATATTTCCTAGAAGGAATTAGTGTGACTACCGGGACCTAACCTGGGCAGACTACCGGAACCTAACCAGGGCAGACTACCGGGACCTATCCTGGGCAGACTACCGGGACCTAACCTGGGCAGACTACCGGCACCTAACCTGGGCAGACTACCGGGACACAACCTGTGAAGACTACCGGGACCTAAGCAAGAAAAAATATACAGTAAAAATTAGTCAGACCTCACCTGACCTGACCTAACCTAATCTGGACTGGGACACACTACCGGGACCTAACCTAACCTAATCTGGACTGGGACACACTACCGGGACCTAACCTAACCTAATCTGGACTGGGACACACTACCGGGTCCTAACTGGGGCAGACTACCGGGACCTAACCTGGACACACTACCGGGACCTAACTTGGGCAGACTACAGGGACCTAACTATAAGAGGTAACTACTGTTATGCAACATTTGCAGAAGAAATGGTATATAGAAAAGTTGTTTGTTATAGTAAAATATAAACACTGGTAAAAGTAACATTTTTGAAATCGAGTTGTGGCAACTTGTAAAAATATTCCTCATATTCAAATGGGGCATTTTGATATTAGCCTGACGATATTTCTGCATAAGAGTTCTACCGGTTTTTTTTTAGTATTTTTTCCTGCCTTTTTTATTTGTTCTATTCATTAGTGACCATAATATTGAACAGTTGGTTTATATATATTCCCTAATCCCTTCAATCTTGGGGGAGAACACTGGGAATCCGGGGTTTTGGGTGCGGGGAAACTCTTACATTATTTTGGCTTTATAGTACTGTAGTTTTTTAACCTGTATAAAGGTAAAAAAATTGAAAATCCGAGCCAAGTTTCAGCAAAAGTCGACTCAGCTTCTGCAACTGTCATGAGGGATAAAAGTCAATATTTTGGAAATCCGAGCCAAGTTTTACAAATTAACCAAACCTAACCAGGGCAGACAACTGGGACCTAACTGGGGTAGAGTACCTGGACCTAACCAGGGCAGACTACTGGGACATAACTGGGGCAGACTACCGGGATATAACTGGGGCAGAGTACCGGGACCTAACTGGGGCGGACAACTGGGACATAACTGGGTCAGACTACCGGGACATAACCTCACGTGCCATAACTTTATCATCCTTAGCAGACTAACGGACTGACCATTATAATTGTTGTATATAATTATTACCAGACTTGAAGGATATACAATTTGTACGGAATATGAATATAAATTTATCTTTCACTACTATGCAATAATATATCAAGCCTTTATTGGATTAATATAGATCAATATAGGCTACTAATGGGTAACCTATGACTGGAAGGTGTACTATATAGCTTTACAGACCTAATTTTTATTTTAAGATCGCGTATTCTTCCTCTCGATATTTTTTTTTTTTTTTTTTATATGCTTCTACCTTCTTTTCTTTGCATTTATGTGTACTGCAAGAGAATGGTACACCTTGTTACCATATACAGTATATCACTTGAAGGTACAGTAGACTAGATCGAAGGATTGATTGAAATTACTGCTCCTCCATTTTATACACACAGTTCAGAAATGTAGAGAGATAATAAAAACTGAATATTTACATGTGGAAATAAGACCTACTAAAAAAGGACGACTTGGACTTTGGTAATGAGGAAATAAGACCTATTAAAAAACGACAACTTGACACCTCCAACAGCCTGCTTAGTCCTGACATACAGTACCCATGCCAGTACCTAAATATGACATAGCCATGCCAGTACCTAAATATGACATAGCCATGCCAGTACCTAAATATGACATACCCATGCCAGTACCTAAATATGACATAGCCATGCCAGTACCTAAATATGACATAGCCATGCCAGTACCTAAATATGACATACCCATGCCAGTACCTAAATATGACATACCCATGCCAGTACCTAAATATGACATAGCCATGCCAGTACCTAAATATGACATAGCCATGCCAGTACCTAAATGGGGCAGTGGTGAGTGCTTTGGTCACCACACAATAATTATACATTCTTATTATCTCATACCGATACATTTTTTTTTCGCAGAAGCATAACCCTGCAAATTATTGCCTTGTGGTATGATAATGCAAACATTGTGGCCAATATACCATCCAAATTAATGTGGAAGTAGTGATTTGGTGTAATAATTATTTTTCACTTAGGGTTACCACGAAAAAAATAAATAAAAAACCACTTTTTGGTGGAGAGTAATTATGATGTGTAGTTCAGTACAGTATTGTTTTGTGTATATACTGCATAGCATATGTGGGGGAGTGAAGATGTAGGGTGAGTAGTTATGTAGGATATGTGAGGATGTGTTGAAAGGTAATGGAGGTGTGTGTGTGTCACTGTAATAAAGTATGTGAAGATATGAAGAAAAGTAGTGAATATGTATGGAAAATGTGTAGAAGGTACATATGTATGGAAAATGTGTAGAAGGTACAACATATGTATGGAAAATGTGTAGAAGGTACATATGTATGGAAAATGTGTAGAATGTACATATGTATGGAAAATGTGTAGAAGGTACAGATGTGTTTGGTCTGCAATGAATATGTGTTTTGTATTGAAGATGTGTGTTTGGCTGTATAGATAGATGTCTGCTTAGTAGTAAAGCAGTATAGAAGAAGGCAGTGAAGGTTTCATTTTGTTTTGTAATGAAGAATTGTGGAAGGCAATGAAAATGTTTGTATGTGAATTTAGGGGAAGAAGTGTAGATAATAAAGAATTACAGTACAGTAGAAAGGAGAGAGTAAGTGTAGATAATAAAGAAGTACAGTACAGAAGAAAGGAGAGAGTAAGTGTAGATAATAAAGAAGTACAGTACAGTAGAAAGGAGAGAGTAAGTGTAGATAATAAAGAAGTACAGTACAGTAGAAAGGAGAGAGTAAGTGTAGATAATAAAGAAGTACAGTACAGTAGAAAGGAGAGAGTAAGTGTAGATAATAAAGAAGTACAGTACAGTAGAAAGGAGAGAGTAAGTGTAGATAATAAAGAAGTACAGTACAGTAGAAAGGAGATAGTGAAGATGTCTGATAGTGCATTGATAAGGACTGTGGATAGTGGAGATAATTATGTGCTCAGTATAATACATTAATAGTATGCCATATTAGGAGATAAATAGAAAGATGGCTATATATTTTAGTATGCCCTTAGATAGCAGGGATAGTACCTGGCTGGCTAACACATGACACTAATGCCAATAACATTGTACCATTATTAACACAATTATTCACAAACACACGTAAAAAATGTCCAAAGTTTGGGTGTTTTATGGTACGGTATATGTAATAATAATAATAATAATAATAATAATAATAATAATAATAATAATAATAATAATTTTCATATTAATAATAATAATAATAATAATGATAATAATAAAAATTGCACCATTATTGACACTTAATTTTTTTCCTAAATTTAGGTGTTTTATATATGTTATAATAATAATAATAATAACTTTGATTTAGGTCTTACTTACCTTGTAAAACTTCCAATAGTCAGCTCAGGTTAGGTCCTGGTAGTCTGCTCAGGTTAGGTCCTGGTAGTCTGCAATGGTTAAGATTAGGTTAGATTGGATTGGGTTAGGTTAGATTACATTGGGTTGGGTTAGGGTAGGTTGCGTTAGGTTGGGTTAGGGTAGGTTGCGTTAGGTTGGGTTAGGTTGGGTTGGGTTGGGTTGATTTAGGTTGGGTTGGGTTAGGTTATATTACATTGGGTTGGGTTGGGGTAGGTTAGATTGGGTTAGATTGGATTGGGTTAGGTTAGGTTACATTGGGTTGGGTTGGGGTAGGTTAGGTTGGATTGGGTTAGGTTAGATTACATTGGGTTGGGTTGGGGTAGGTTAGATTGGGTTGGGTTGGGGTAGGTTAGATTGGGTTGGGCTAAAACAGGATATTTACACAATAAATGGAAGCTAAAAATGAACTAATCACTTGAAAAAATCTTGTAAAATCTATATATATTTTGCCTGAAAATTTCACATGTGTAGCTCAGAAAATTTACTCAAATTTTTAATTAAAATAAAATATATATGGATAATGAAAACCATTATGAAATACGAGTAATAAAAAATAACTGTTAATTCTATATTCTATTGGCATTTATTAATACAATGTTTTTATCTTCTTTATTCACAAATTCATAACATTCTCAAACACTTTTCTTCATAAATAATATGAAATTAATATTGACATTACACACACACACACACCCTCTCTCTCTCAAACACACATACACACTCTCTCTCCCTCTCATACACACACACACCCTCTCTCTCTCTCTAACACACATACACGTACACTCTCTCTCCCTCTCATACACATCCAAGTTAGGTCATATTAAAATATAGCATTTTAAAATTAGCAAGACCTTACATGACCGGACTTAACCTAAACTGCTGTAAACTACCGGGACCTAACCTGAGCAAACTACTGACAACTAACCGTGTCAAAATAATAATAATAATAACAATAATAATAATAATTATAATAATAATGATTATAATAATAATAATTATAATAACAATAATAAAAATAATAATAACAATAACAACAATAACAATAACAATAATAATAATAATAATAATAATAATATTGAAAGAATTACCATTATTGTATACGGTTTTTCTACCTTCATTATCTATTTATTTATTTAGATCATTCTATCTATCTATCTATCTATCTATCTATAGGTCTGATGCCTCACTCCCTCCGGGAACTCCCCCAAGGGGGTGGCCATGGCAGAAGTGTCTCCAGTTTTCCCTGTTCCAACACTCCCTCCTTACTTGGTCCAGCCCTACTCTGTCCCTCATGTTACTCTCCTTTACATACTCTTCCACTCTGTTCCAACACTCCCTCCTTACTTGGTCCAGTCCTACTCTGTCCCTCATGTTACTCTCCTTTACATACTCTTCCACTCTGTTCTGCCATCTTACTGGTGGTCTGCCTCTCACACCACAGCCCACAACTTCACTTCCAAACATCTTCTTTACAAACTCTTCACCTTTCATTCTCTCTACATGTCCAAACCACCTCCATGTATTACGCTTCACTCTCTCAACCACTCCACACTCAATACCAATTGTCTTTTCACTATATTTCATGTATAGTGAATCATTTAAAAAGCAAACACTAGTTCTATGCTTGCCTTACCTGTGTGACAATGTATGCATTCTGTTTCTGTTATCCATTACAGAAGTTAGCATTGATGTAATCCCAGGTTCAATGGACTGAAAGAGACATATTTGTATTACATTCTTATCATATACTAGATAGGATAATACCCATAAGACATATTTGTATTACATTCTTATCATATACTAGATAGGAGGATAATACCCATAATATTAACACTGGAAACATGCCACAAATTTATACTGAATAAATATATCCATTTTAATAATACATGAATCTTTGTACAATAAATTCCCATTTATTTCCAGATGCTGTCCAATGTAATTTTAATATATGCTTAAAAAAGGTTAATTCAGAATAGTATTATATAATGGTGTAGACAAGTTGTAATTCATGTCCTGTTCTACATACTGATTTGTATTACAGTGTATACTCTCCTCTCTTTTTATGCAAGTTTAAATTATGCAAATTTGAAATAGTGCGTATCATGAAAAAAATAAAATAAATGCAATTTACACAAACTCTTAAAATAACATGAACAAGGAGGCTCCATTTTCAAGTTAAAGTACCATTATTTCTTATGGAAATGTACAATTCACTTTATGCGACACAACCCTTCACCTACCTATAATGTAATAAAAAAAGAGGAGAGTGTACATATATACATACATATATATATATACATACATACATATATATATACATACATACACACATACAGGCATTCATTTTATGCGAACCCTTCACCAACCTAACCTGTAATAAAAAAAGAGCAGAGTGTATACAAAAGCATTGTTGAATAGAGCCAAAGGATTATTACAAGGAACAATGGTTCTCTTTCACAAATACTATTCTATTTATATATATATATCTATCTATTTATCTATCTATAGCTGTGACGCCTGGTTCCCTCCAAGGGGGTGGCCACGGCAGAAGTGTCTCCAGTCTTTCCTGTTCCAACACTCCCTCCTTACTTGTTCAAACCCTCCTCTGACCCTTACGTTTCTCTCCTTTACATACTCTTCCACTCTGTTCTGCCATCTAACTCTCTTCCACTTTGTTCTGCCATCTAACTCTCTTCCACTCTGTTCTGCCATCTAACTCTCTTCCACTCTGTTCTGCCATCTAACTCTCTTCCACTCTGTTCTGCCATCTAACTCTCTTCCACTCTGTTCTGCCATCTAACTCTCTTCCACTCTGTTCTGCCATCTAACTCTCTTCCACTCTGTTCTGCCATCTAACTCTCTTCCACTCTGTTCTGCCATCTAACTCTCTTCCACTCTGTTCTGCCATCTAACTCTCTTCCACTCTGTTCTGCCATCTAACTCTCTTCCACTCTGTTCTGCCATCTAACTCTCTTCCACTCTGTTCTGCCATCTAACTCTCTTCCACTCTGTTCTGCCATCTAACTCTCTTCCACTCTGTTCTGCCATCTAACTCTCTTCCACTCTGTTCTGCCATCTAACTCTCTTCCACTCTGTTCTGCCATCTAACTCTCTTCCACTCTGTTCTGCCATCTAACTCTCTTCCACTCTGTTCTGCCATCTAACTGGTGGTCTGCCTCTCACACAATTCTATTCTATTTATGGTCAAGCAATATTTGGTTATGGTAAAAGCAACATATGCAGTACTGTACAGTATACTGTAATTGCACAATACCATATAGTTCTTAATCATTTTTTCTTTTTGGTTTATACTGTATAATTAAGTATCATTTCATAACAGTATTTATAATTAAGCATATACCGGTATATTTAATTAAGCATCATTTCATAACGGTATATACTGTATAATTAACCATTATTATTATTATTATTATTATGAGGTGTGGTGTCATATCAAACTATAATCATACAACAATAACACCTTATGTCAACTCAACCCCCTCAATTATTATTATTATTATTAAGATGGTACAAAATCATACACATGTAAATCTGTATATATGATATCCAATTATAATCTTGAAAATAACACCTTAAATCAACTCAACCCCCTCAATTATTATTATTATTATTATGAGGTGGTGCAAAATCATACATGTGTTGTTCTTTATTACCAAGATATTTATTACGATGGAAGGAAAGTGTGGTGGATATTAACCCTTAACGTCCGGTCCGCGGTCATAAACGGACCCAGGAAACCTCCGGGTGGTGTCGTACACCCGTGCCATGTGGTGACCGGACGAGATGAAGCACCGCTATTGCCAATGTCGGCATTTGCGAGCCCAATTTGGCGTTTTTTTTTTCACTTGGCTATACTTCACCACCATCCCTACCAATCACCATCGTCAGTCAGTGTGTTACTGTCTGTAAACATGGATGGATGTGGATTAGATTTCTCGTGCGTGTTCGATTCTGTGGTGCGCCACGCTTACTTACAACACTGACCGCCACCCGCGCGGGCCACGTTCAGTTGTCGTCACAGCCACGCCACCTAAGCGAACACGGCCGCGCTCACACGAAAAAGTACCCTTCATTCCTCACTTACTTTCTCGGCAACGGAGAGTCGTAGAGAGCTGGGGTTGGTTTTATTGGAAAGAGGAAGAGTTGATGGTGCTAACAAGACCAAATTTAAGTTGTTCAGTATCGTAGTTTAGACGTACAGAGTAAGTGGAATAGAGCGATTTTGGAAAAATCGGCCAAAAGCGCCCGGCCACACAGTAGGGACAGTAAGACTAGCCCCGGACTGACAAAATGGCTATCCATAGTTTTCCCGTCGCGGAGGGGTTAATAATTCACTTTTGAGTGCCTTGACTCCTCCAAAGTCTATCTATCTATAGGTATGATGCCTCATTCCCTCCAGTAACTCTCCCTCCAAGGGGATGGCCACGGCAGAAGTGTCTCCAGTTTTCCCTGTTCCAATACTCCCTCCTTACTTGGTCCAGCCCTACTCTGTCCCTCATGTTACTCTCCTTTACATACTCTTCCACTCTGTTCCAACACTCCCTCCTTACTTGTTCCAGCCCTACTTTGTCCCTCATGTTACTCTCCTTTACATACTCTTCCACTCTGTTCCAACACTCCCTCCTTACTTGGTCCAGCCCTACTCTGTCCATCACATTACTCTCCTTTACATACTCTTCCACTCTGTTCCAACACTCCCTCCTTACTTGGTCCAGCCCTACTCTGTCCCTCATGTTACTCTCCTTTACATACTCTTCCACTCTTTTCCAACACTCCCTCCTTACTTGGTCCAGCCCTACTCTGTCCCTCACATTACACTTATTTTTACATTTTCTAAGAACTCCTCAGGTGTTGAAAGTTCAGCCAGTATGTATAGAAGAAGGCAGCGAAGGTTTCATTTTGTTTTGTAATGAAGAATTGTGGAAGGCAATGAAAATGTTTGGATGTGAATTTGGGGGAAGAAGTGTAGATAATAAAGAAGTACAGTACAGTAGAAAGGAGAGAGTAAGTGTAGATAATAAAGAAGTACAGTACAGTAGAAAGGAGAGAGTAAGTGTAGATAATAAAGAAGTACAGTACAGTAGAAAGGAGAGAGTAAGTGTAGATAATAAAGAAGTACAGTACAGTAGAAAGGAGAGAGTAAGTGTAGATAATAAAGAAGTACAGTACAGTAGAAAGGAGAGAGTAAGTGTAGATAATAAAGAAGTACAGTACAGTAGAAAGGAGAGAGTAAGTGTAGATAATAAAGAAGTACAGTACAGTAGAAAGGAGATAGTGAAGATGTCTGATAGTGCATTGATAAGCAACAAGGACTGTGGATAGTGGAGATAATTATGTGCTCAGTATAATATATTGTATGCCATATTAGGAGATAAATAGAAAGATGGCTATATATTTTAGTATGCCCTTAGATAGCAGGGATAGGTTGATAAATACCAGAGCTGTATAGACTAGATCACACAGGCAGACTGACAGAAATACAGGCAGCAACACACATACAAGAACAAAGAAGATGTTGGAATTAGTGAGACATTTAATATATCTGAAGAATCAAGTGAATTAGATTATTTTCTAGAAGATGTTGGAATTAGTGAGACATTTAATATATCTGAAGAATCAAGTGAATTAGATTATTTTCTAGAATTTTTCTCATATGAATTTATTGACAGAATTGTAATAAATGGAGACCAATAATTATCATGATCATCTAATGACAACTGAAAATTTTCCACCACATAGCAAAATGCATAAATGGAAACCAATAAACCGAAAAGAAATGTATATGTTTTTTTTTGTGTGTGGTAATGTCCATGGCTCATGTAAAAAAGAAATGTATATGTTTTTGTGTGTGGTAATGTCCATGGCTCATGTAACAAAGAAATGTATATGTTTTTGTGTGTGGTAATGTCCATGGCTCATGTAAAAAAACAATTGCAACACCAGCATTTGCAGACAGATTTTTTGCATTGTTAAGACATATATATTTCACTGACAATAAAAAATATATACCTGGAGACAAATTACATAAAATTAAATGGGTTGTGGATTACCTGAGAAATAAAAAATATATACCTGGAGACAAATTACATACCTCCAGTTTGAAACCATTTCATAACTTATGTGTTGATGAATCCTTACTTCTATGGAGAGGCAGGTTGGCTTCCAAACAATACATTCCACAGAAACGAAACAGATTTGGTATAAAATTCTTCATTTTTTGTGATGTAGAGACTGGTTATATTTTGTATTTTATTGTTTATACTGGTACTGGTTATATTTTGTATTTTATTGTTTATACTGGTACTGGTTATATTTTGTATTTTATTGTTTATACTGGTACTGGTTATATTTTGTATTTTATTGTTTATACTGGTACTGGTTATATTTTGTATTTTATTGTTTATACTGGTACTGGTAAAAAAAGTTACTGGAACCACATCTGGATAAAGGTCTTACTTACCTTGTAAAACTTACAATAGTCTGCTCAGGTTAGGTCCTGGTAGTCTGCTCAGGTTAGGTCCTAGTAGTCTGCTCAGGTTAGGTCCTGGTAGTCTGCAATGGTTAAAATTAGGTTAGATTGGATTGGGTTAGGTTAGATTACATTGGGTTGGGTTGGGGTAGGTTAGATTGGGTTGGGTTAGGTTAGATTACATTGGGTTGGGTTGGGGTAGGTTAGATTGGGTTGGGTTAGGTTAGATTACATTGGGTTGGGTTGGGGTAGGTTAGATTGGGTTGGGCTAAAACAGGATATTTACACAATAAATGGAAGCTAAAAATGAACTAATCACTTGAAAAAATCTTGTAAAATCTATATATATTTTCCCTGAAAATTTCACATGTGTAGCTCAGAAAATTTACTCAAATTTTTAAATAAAATAAAATATATATGGATAATGAAAACCATTATGAAATACGAGTAATAAAAAATAACTGTTAATTCCCGACGTCACGAACCTAAGTAAAACTGCCACTTTTCACCAGATAAAATAATTGTTAACAACAAAGTTGGGGAAGTCCTCGGTCGGTGATCTCTTTCCCGCATGATTTCGGCCTCATAAAAATGTATAATTAGAGGTGAAAAACTGTTCTGATTGCTCTCATTTTTTTTAACATAGGGCATTGTTCTTTCAGAAACATAATGTTTTTTTTTGTTTTAAGCCAACTAATATAAATGTTATTAGTTCTGCCAATCCCTGTACTATTTTATGCTTGTAAATGCTGTTTTACTGTATGTTGCACACCAATTCTTATCTATGATGTTAATATAATTACTGAATAATAACATCTTAAAGTGCAGACGTACGATGTATCAGTAATTATCGCGGGGAAGATTTTACAAAATTACATCTAACTCGGTCAACACGCTGTTCCCCAACTTCCATATTAAAACCGCTGGCGATCACACGCAACCCTTCAGTTAGTGACCCCGGGAATTCTATATTCTATTGGCATTTATTAATACAATGTTTTTATCTTCTTTATTCACAAATTCATAACATTCTGAAACACTTTTCTTCGTAAATAATATGAAATTAATATTGACATTACACACACACACACACACCCTCTCTCTTTCTCTAACACACATACACACTCTCTCTCTCTCTCTAACACACATACACACTCTCTCTCCCTCTCATACACACATACACACTCTCTCTCTCTCTAACACACATACACACTCTCTCTCCCTCTCATACATATCCAAGTTAGGTCATATTAAAATATAGCATTTTGAAATTAGCAAGACCTGACCTGACCTGACCTAACCTAAACTGCTGTAAACTACCGGAACCTAACCTGGGCAAACTACTGACAACTAACCGTGTCAAAATAATAATAATAATAATAATAACAATAATAATAATAATAACAATAATAATAATAATTATAATAATAATAATAACAATAATAATTATAATAATAATAATAGTTTTGTTGAAGATAACTGTGAGCTCTGCGCTGTTTATTTTGTAGCAAATCTTTTCAAGTTTGCGAATTGTTTTCTTAGTATTGCTGGGGAGATGGAAAAGCAAATTACCAAGTGAGTTTATTGGCCTGACGTTTCGGCTTTCTCTCAAAGCCATTCTCAAAGGAATGAGTGTCTTACAGAAACCAGGTATATTTATAGTCCCTGTATGGAGGTACAGCTATGTGTACTGCGCCCTGATTGGCTGCTAGCGGTGACACACAATCAGGTGCGACTGCTAGCAGCCAATCAGAACGCAGGGACCATAAATATTATCAAAACATAATTGTAACCCTTATTATTATTATTATATACATGTCATTATCATAGATTATTATTATTATTGCTATTATCATACATATTGTCATTATTACTATTTGTTATTACCATTATTTTGACACAGGATCAAGTGCGACTGCTAACAGCCAATCAGGGCGCAGTACGCATAGCTGTACCTCCATACAGGGACTATAAATATACCTGGTTTCTGTAAGACACTCATTCCTTTGAGAATGGCTTTGAGAGAAAGCCGAAACATCAGGCCAATAAACTCACTTGGTAATTTGCTTTTCCATCTCCCCAGCAATACTAAGAAAACAATTCGCAAACTTGAAAAGATTTGCTACAAAATAAACAGCGCAGAGCTCGCAGTTATCTTCAACAAAACTTGTATCAAAGAGGGTTTCCTTCCCAAATAATAATAATAATAATTTTCATATTAATAATAATAATAATAATAATAATAAAAATTGCACCATTATTGTTACGTAATTTTTTTTTCCCTAAATTTAGGTGTTTTATAATAATAATAATAATAATAATAACTTTGATTTAGGTCTTACTTACCTTGTAAGACTTCCAATAGTCTGCTCAGGTTAGGTCCTGGTAGTCTGCTCAGGTTAGGTCCCGGTAGTCTGCTCAGGTTAGGTCCTGGTAGTCTGCTCAGGTTAGGTCCAGGTAGTCTGCTCAGGTTAGGTCCTGGTAGTCTGCAATGGTTAAGATTAGGTTAGATTGGATTGGGTTAGGTTAGATTACATTGGGTTTGGTTGGGTTAGGTTAGGTTAGGTTATTTATGTATGGATAAAACATTAAATTTGCACAATAAAATGGATGTTAAAAATGAACTCATCACTTAAATGAAAAAAGTCTTAGAATGGTGTAAATAAATGGGTAATAAAGGTAGAAACACCATACACAATAACTATAATTCTTTCAATATTTACCGATAATAATAATCATAGAAGTAGTTGAAGTAGTAATAATAATAGTAGTTATAATAATAATAAAAATGGTAGTAATAATAATAATGTGAAATGTAATACATTGAGGTGATTTGGACATGTAGAGAGAATGCAAGGTGAAGAGTTTGTAAATAAGGTGTATGTAAGGTGAGGAGTTTGTAAATAAGGTGTATGTAAGGTGAGGAGTTTGTAAATAAGGTGTATGGAAGTGAAGTTGTGGGCTGTGATGTGAGAGGCAGACCACCAGTTAGATGGCAGAACAGAGTGGAAGAGTATGTAAAGGAGAGAAACATGAGAGGGAGTAGGGAGTAAGGAGAGAGTGTTGGAACAGAGTGGAAGAGTATGTAAAGGAGAGTAACATGAGAGGGAGGGGAGGGCTGGACCAAGTAAGGAGGGAGTGTTGGAACAGGGAAGACTGGAGACTTTTCTGCCGTGGCCACCCCCATGGGGGGAGTTCCCGGAGGGAACGAGGCGTCAGAGCTATAGATAGATAGATAGATAGATAGATAGATAGATAGATATATAGATCATAATGTATTATTACAGAATAACTGGGTTTTCGGCTAGGCTTGAGCAGTATCACCACATTAGGTTAGGTCCTGGAAATTTGCCCAGGTCATTTTATGATAGTTTACACTGGTTATACCCGGTAGTTTGCCCAGGTTAGGTCCCGGTAGTTTGCCCAGGTTAGGTCCCGGTAGTTTGCCCAGGTTAGGTCCCGGTAGTCTGCCCAGGTTAGGTCCCGGTAGTTTGCCCAGGTTAGGTCCCGGTAGTTTGCCCAGGTTAGGTCCGGTAGTTTGCCCAGGTTAGGTCCCGGTAGTCTGCTGTGGTCTAGGTTTAGGTTAGGTTTAGGTTAGGTTAGGTTAGGTTAAGACTAGTTTCCAAATTATGTTTCGAAAACGAGGCATTTCCGAGAGAAACACCATAGATAAAAAGTGTCTTAGAATTGTCCAAAATAGTGGGTAATGATACTAATATATACAATAGAGTGAACCCAGGTTTTCTGTAAATTTACCCATAATAATTCTTCTACATAAATACCTTGGTTTAGTCATTGTAATCCTCCTTCTGTAAATCCTCATATGTAAATCCTTCTTCTGTAATCCCACTTCTGAAATAAATAAATTTAACGTTAATTAATATATTTCTTGTTAATTAAATCCTTTATCAATAAAAATCCCGTTATTTCTCCAATTTGCCCTTATTTATATACCCTTAAAATAATAGTGAACCCTTAAAAATAATAAAACAAAATCATTCTAATATTTATGGTAACATTTTAGCACAGCTATTATTATCCACCCTTATTTAAACCCTTCAAAATTCCCTTATTTCACCAACTTACCCTTATTTATGTCCCTTCACCATTAACTGTATACCCTTAACTAACCCTTAATATAATCTTGAGCCCTTAAAATATCCTTAAATGCCCTTAAAATACAAATAAATACTAAAATATTCCCCTGCCAGGCTTTGAGCTTCACAGAGGTAAACAAACCCAGGCGTCAGTGTTGCCAGTGATGATCTGAGGCGTCAGTGTTGCCAGTGATGATCTGAGGCTTCAGTGTTGCCAGTGATGATGATGACTGAGTCACCTTTACAACGGTATTCTGTCACTGTCTTCCTCTAAGGAGAAAACCAAACCAAAACAGTACCAAAGAATACATAATTATATACACATTATACTTTCACTCTCTCTATCTTATACAACCTGCACATCCCTATATACTCATTTTCTCTTCAACCATACATACCCTTTATAGAACTTCTTTCATACTCTCTATTATCACTAGATTGTAGGCTACAGCTCTCGTTCACTCAGACCTAGCAGCACTATGGCTGTCACTGTCACTTCCACCATCTCCCTCCATTTTCTCTCTCCTATATAGTTCACTTATTACCACATACAGCATGGAAGCTCTCTCTCGTTCATACTTATCACATACCATCAACACATGTTCTACTATCTCATCTTCCCTACACAACGTACTGCCTTCATTACTCCATCTATATATTCTGTCATTCTCTTTCAGTGACTTCTTGTTCTTGCCTTAAACAACAGTTCACTTCCCCAGCAGCTACCATCATAGAACACTTCACTCCATGGTATTATTATTATTATTAGTAATAATCAGTGAACAGGCTGGGAGAGAATAAAATTATTCATAGATCCGAAGACCCCAGACTGCGACCACGATCACGGAAAGTTATATTAAAAAAAAATAAAAATAAAAAATAATCCAACCGACAGAGCCAACGATTAGCACGAGTCTTAAAGCCGCTAACTCCTACACCCTCAAAAACAGAATCAGCTAACCCATTCCATGTTGCAGTTAAACTAGTTAAAATTTAGCGAGAAAACGTAATTGCTTCTCAAATGTAAATTTAGAATCAAAGTGAACACCAAGAATAAGAAGATCACTGGATTCAACCAAGTTCACTCCACTTAACACCAAGTTAGGGAACCCAGGCAACAATGTATGACTCCTTGACACAATCATAGTCTTAGTCTTACTAGCATTTAATTTCATGCCCCACATCACACACCAATCACTGATCCTCTGAAGATCACGATTTAAAGATTCTGTGACAGAAATGCGCATATCACGGTGCTTCACTTCAGCCAGAAGAGTAGAATCATCTGCATATCCAATCAAGGTATTCTCTAAATTAGAGTACATATCAGCAGTATACAGTAAAAACAGTATGGGCCCAAGTACACTACCCTGAGGAACGCCTGATACAACTCTAATCCAGTCACTATGAGAGCCATCAACCGTAACACATTGTGTCCTATTACTAAGGAACTGTTCAATAACCGACAACACACTACCACCCACTCCCACTGACCCCAGCTTATGTAAAATTGCAGAATGATTAACTCAGAGGAGTACCAATCTTGCGTGCTCTTCTCACTCATGCCTCTCATCCATTCCTCTCTGCCTATTTCTTGTATCCGTCTTTTAATCTCATTCATCCATTTCTCATCACTCCATCTCCCCCTTTCATCTAACACTGGGTACTGTATTCCACACTTTTCCATTCTCTTATCACACATCCTTCTCCACTTGGTATACCGTCATGTCCATTTATACACTCTTGGAGCCCATCTGTCTTTATTCATTCCCTCTAGTCTAACCTTATATTTCAACACTCCTTTGTCTATCCTCTCCTCAAACGTACTCCATCCAGCCTCACCTCTTATTGCTTCCACACCTACTGTACATACTTGTTTGTACCTAAAGCTGTTGTTCCTATCCTATTCTGTACTACCTCCAGTCTATTCAAGTCATTCATTATCCATGTCATAGTCTCCAGTCCATACATTAGTCCAGGTACAGCTATACCTTTCCATACACCTTTCACTACTTCATACTTATTAGCTCTACACCTTGACACACTTCCTACCTTTCCATACACCTTACCACACTTCCAACCTTTCCATACACCTTGACACACTTCCTACCTTTCCATACACCTTACCACACTTCCTACCTTTCCATACACCTTACCACACTTCCTACCTTTCCATACACCTTACCACACTTCCTACCTTTCCATACACCTTACCACACTTCCTACCTTTTCATACACCTTACACTACTTCATACTTATTAGCTCTACACCTTGCCACACTTCCTAGTCTTGCTCTTGATAACCTATTAGTCTTTGTCCTATCACACCCTTTCTCATCCACAATTATTCCTAAGTATAGTATCTATATATTGTGTCCTTTCAATCCCATTTCCACCCAGTCTCCACGTACTACCTATATCCCGGTCATCCCCATCTTATCACTCCCAAACTTGACATTAAAATCATTCCCATACTCTGTAATTACATCAAGTATTCTCTGCATATAACAAAATACTCAGTACATACTCCCCTATTACCTGACTTGGTGTACAAAAAATGTAAACAACGGCTTCATTTTATGCATGTGCTAAATAATTTACATATTAGTAGGAAAATAATTAGTTTGTTCTATAAATCCATTATTGAATCTGTATTAAACTTCTCATTAACTACATGGTATGGAAAACTGAGTGTTAAAGATAAGAATAGACTTTTTAGTATTGTTAAAAAGTGCCGGAAACTATAGGGAGCAGATACTAAACCACTAGACATTCTGTATCAGGAAGACGTAATAAGACAAGTAGGAAAAATTATGTTACATCCAACCCATCCACTACACAAATATTACAGCTTTTTAAGGTCTGGAAGAAGGCTAGCATTGCCTACACAACACACAGATAGGTTAAGGCTAGCATTGCCTACACAACACACAGATAGGTTAAGGCTAGCATTGCCTACACAACACACAGATAGGTTAAGGGTAGCATTGCCTACACAACACACAGATAGGTTAAGGCTAGCATTGCCTACACAACACACAGATAGGTTAAGGCTAGCATTGCCTACACAACACACAGATAGGTTAAGGCTAGCATTGCCTACACAACACACAGATAGGTTAAGGCTAGCATTGCCTACACAACACACAGATAGGTTAAGGCTAGCATTGCCTACACAACACACAGATAGGTTAAGGCTAGCATTGCCTACACAACACACAGATAGGTTAAGGGTAGCATTGCCTACACAACACACAGATAGGTTAAGGCTAGCATTGCCTACACAACACACAGATAGGTTAAGGCTAGCATTGCCTACACAACACACAGATAGGTTAAGGCTAGCATTGCCTACACAACACACAGATAGGTTAAGGGTAGCATTGCCTACACAACACACAGATAGGTTAAGGCTAGCATTGCCTACACAACACACAGATAGGTTAAGGGTAGCATTGCCTACACAACACACAGATAGGTTAAGGGTAGCATTGCCTACACAACACACAGATAGGTTAAGGGTAGCATTGCCTACACAACACACAGATAGGTTTAAGAAATCCTTCATACCAAAGAGTGTCGTACTCTTTAACAATCTTAAAGCAATACAAATGTGATAAGACATAACAATTGTGATGGAGTCATTTTTTATATGTTTGATAGGTTTATATATATTAATGTAGCTTTATGGAGGTATGTGTGTGTGTATTAGTTTATATGCAACCAGTTAGTCATTTTAAAGAATCCCAAATTTTATATTTTATGTCACTTCATTTTATCTCTATTTTGTTTCTAGCTGGGAGCTCAGAGCCCTAAAGAATTTCATTTTGTATACTTATTGTACTGCATTTTGACAATAAAGTAATCTATCTATCTATCTTAAGAACCTAACCCCCGTCAATAACAAAGGAGTACTGTACTGTATTAACGTTATTGTTGCTGTTTTTTACACAATACTGTATTACCGTTATTGTTGCTGTTTTTTACACAATACTGTATTACCGTTATTGTTGCTGTTTTTTACACAATACTGTATTACTGTTATTATTACAAACATAATTTGGAAACTAGTCTGACCTGACCTAACCTAGACCACAGCAGACTACCTGGACCTAACCTGTGCAGACTACTGGGACCTAACCTGTGCAGACTACCGGGACCTAACCAGGGCAGACTACCGGGACCTAACCTGGGCAGACTACCGGGACCTAACTAGGGCAGACTACCGGGACCTAACCTGGGCAGACTACCAGGACCTAACCTGGGCAAACTATCATTAAGTGACTGGGGCAAATTTCCAGGACCAAGCCAAATATGGTAACACTGCTCAAGCCTAATGTGGTAACACTGCTCAAGTCTAGCCAAAAACCCAGTTATTCTGTAATAATACCTTATTTCCTATATAATATTTACTGAGTTAACCCCTCCGCGACGGGATAACTATGGATAGCCATTTTGTCAGTCCGGGGCTAGTCTTACTTTCCTTACTGCCTGTCCGGGCGCTTTTGGCCGATTTTTCCAAAATTGCTCTATTCCACTTACTCTGTACGTCTAAACTACGATACTGAACAACTTAAATTTGGTCTTGTTAGCACCATCAACTCTTCCTCTTTCCAATAAAACCAACCTCAGCTCTCTACAACTCTCCGTTGCCGAGAAAGTAAGTGAGGAATGAAGGGTACTTTCTCGTGTGAGCGCGGCTGCGTTCGCTTAGGTGGAGTGGCTCTGACGACAACTGAACGTGGCCCGCGCGGGTGGCAGTCAGTGTTGTAAGTAAGCATGGCGCACCACAGAATCGGACACGCACGAGAAATCTAATCCACATCCATCCATGTTTACAGTCAGTAACACACTGACTGACGATGGTGATTTGTAGGGATGGTGGTGAAGTATAGCCAAGTGAAAAAAACCCCGCCAAATTGGGCTCGCAAATGCCGACATTGGCAATAGCGGTGCTTCATCTCGCCCGGTCACCACATGGCACGGGTGTAAGACACCACCCGGAGGCTTCCTGGGTCCGTCTATGACCGCGGTCCGGACGTTAAGGGTTAATCACACACTGGTCTAGGTCAACATGCATAGGCTTGGCCATAGTCTTTCTATCCTTTTTCTTTCCAGTCTTTGATGCTACTGAAAAGTCGTCTGTGTAGGCTGTAATTTTATCACGAGCCTTTTTCAGTTCACAAAGTGAAGACTTTGGGATGCCAAAGTTTTCCCGAATGCGTGAAGTTGACCACCCTTCATCACATCGACGTAATATTTCCCTCTTCGTCTCCAAAGTTAGCACTTTTCGAGGTCGTTTTGCAGGTGGAGGGGCCATGCTGGTTCAGAAAATATCGCTGGTATACGGCCGATGTTCACTAGTTGAAGAATAGCTGAGGACTAACCGAACCCACGCTATTTTCAGTGAGAGGCGGGAAGCACATGCGCGCCGCCACACGGCAAATATGCAAACTAGCGGTACGCGTGGCAAAATTAAACTACTCGGGGCCCTAGTTTGGATTTGTAGGCCAAGCCTAGGGCCTGTTCGGATATTGGCGAGGTTCGGATAATGGCGGTTCGGATACGCGAGGGATTACTGTATTATAAAAGGATAAATGTGTTAAGTTTTATTATTTTAGGTATTTATCTAGACTATTGCCGTTTTGTAGCAGTGTTGCCACATCTGGCTAGTTCCCGGTAGTTTGCAGAAGTTAGGTCCCGGTAGTCTGCTGTGGTCTAGATAAGGTAGGTCAGGTAAGGTCTGGTTAATTTGAAAATGCCCCATTAAAATATGACTTATCCTGGAAATGGGGCATTTCCGAAGATGATGCCATAGAAAAAGAATGTCTTAAAATGATATAAATTAGTGGATAAAGAAAGCAAAAACATCATAATAGACAACGGCAATAGAATACATAATTACCAATAATTAATATAAGGAAATATAATATTATACTGTAATTCTTCTTTATTCACTTGTATATATTATAAAATAATATTATGTGTTGAATTTAATTATTTTATAGAAAGGAATATAATATTATACAGTCATCCCTCTGCTATCGCGCCTAATTGGTACCTTAAGTAGCACGTGATAGCGGAAATCGTAATAGCGGAATTTAATAACTAATGGGAATAATTGAAATTGGTTCCCAGTCCCTCATATTTCAAGATTTTTCCTCCCTAAACATGTTTTTTTTTACTAATATTTCTTTGCATATAATGAAAACTAAAGTAGATTAGTAAGGAAATAGCATTTTTAACCTAATACAGTGGACCCCACAAGTACAGTAGGCGTGTTGTGTGTTGTGGTTAGGTGGTGCATAAATGGATATGCCTCACTGACCTTAGGGACTAAAGATTAATGATGAAAATTGGGATAGGTTCTTATGTCTCTCGAAAGTGATGTTTGTTTTTTACTATGAGACCTCAAACATGATGGCAATTCATTAAACATAATAGAACGTGTTCACACATGGAGAGTCGGGCGCCCAAGTCCTGAGAGCACGCACCCGAGTAGGGTGTCCGACTGACTGTAGAATTAGCTACCAAAATATTAATTTAAAATCATTTTTCAAAACGATTGCATCCATATAAAATGGGTGGTGAAAATAAGTGAAGCATATCCAATGAGTTTTTACACAAAACGAGCGAAATGATTATGAACATGTTAGGAAATTATATCACCACTCTGTGAAGAGAGTGTGTGTGTGTGTGTTCCCACCACTTCTCCCGCGCTCCTTCCCCCCCCCCCTACCCTCAGTCTCTCCATTCCCCCTAGCCCAAGGTCAAGGGAATATAGGCCTAGTCTGTCTTGTGTGTGACTCGTGTTTAGTAATTACGAGTTAAACACTAGCTTCATGTCAGGTGGTGTAATTACAAAATGTAAGGCCATATCCTTCCATATAAAGAAGAAAGTTATTACAGTATTTCTCGGACAGAAAAAGAAGGAAACACTAATAACGTATGATTAATAAAAAGTAAACAAACGATGTCACGCTATCTTCCCCCTACCACCTCCACTACCACCATGCATGCCGACGATTCATTTCAGTCATGAGTCGTCTTAATACAAATTGTTATATGCATTTAATATGCTTAATATGAATTGTAATATACATCCCTGTAGGAACGACGTCTTATATCGACGTATTGGACATTCTATACCAGACCGAGGTGTAAATAGGCACAGATGAAAAAGCTTTATCACCACACATTGTATCACTAGTTAACTCTCTTGTGGTAAACAAAGATAGGGTTGATAAACAGGGCTAGTTATAAACCCACACAGTCTTCATCTTTACTGTTGTAACACCATGTCATGATAAACATGGCTGTCAGTCCAGTGTGCTTGGCCAATCACATAGTCGCACCGCCAAATTTGAATGTTACGTGCGCGATAGTAAACATACGGATGCGCTATAGAGGATGAAGGTGAACTTTTCACACATGCGCGATAGTAACGAAACGCGAAGGTGGAACCCGTGATAGCGGAGGGATGACTGTACTGTATTTCTTCTTTATTCACTCATTTATAGTATAATAGGATAAACCGGGTAAATATGTGTTAAATTTAATCACCATATATTAAAGGATTATGATATTTCTAGCGGAGGTACCCGGCATTGCCCGGGAAAAATGCACTCTGGAGTTTAGAAATAGTCAATATTAACTTTATATGTGAAAGCATTTCAGTCTTGTTGCGTTAGTTAAAAATATTCCGCGATCTCAGGCCACTTACCAGTTGCCATATCTACATAAAGACGATATAGTACATATGTCTTTTCAGCTTGAAGGCCTGAGACTGACTCAATTTCCAAATAGCCTTTTTGCATCAAACTACCTGGGCAGATTACTGGGACCTAACCTGAGCAAACTACCCGGAACTAACCATGGTAAAGCACCAGGACCTGACCGGGGCTAAATACTGGGACCTAGCCGGATCTGGCAACAATTACACAAAACGGTAATTCTTTTAATAAATACCAAAGATAATGGTCTTAGAATGGTGTAAATAAGCGGGTAATGAAGGTAGAAAAACTGTACACGACAACGGCAATTCTTATATACCGTTTTGGGAGTGTAACCGTTTTTTATTAGTGAATTTTTATAGTAAATGACATATTTCTTATGTTGAGTAATGTCATACCAAAACCTTCAGCTAATATTGTGATTATCTGCACCAGTGAACTAATGGTTAGGTTAGGTTGGATTAGGTAGCGTTTGGTTACCTTTATCAATACCCAGTGGAATTATCGTGTGAAAAAAATGTATTCTTTGTTATATATTTCAATTTTCAGATACAACATTTTTGTAGAGGAGGGTCGAACTGAGGTCAGGTGGATAGTGTTACCAGATCCCCTTGGCAACATTGTGAAAGGTCCAGCAGGCAGTTGTGTACAATACACCCAATACAGATGTTGTGTACAATACACCTGACTCACCCAATCAGGATACTTTTAGCTCCTATCAACAGGATCTATTATATTTTTAAAGGTCTCAAAGGATATTAAGTTAGGTCTCAAAGGTAGCAACAGTCTAGGTTAGGTTAGGTAGGTCAGGGCTGCGTTCAGGAAGGCAGCGCGGGTGGCGCACGACACGCGGACACTTTGGGAGGTCTTCCTGAACGCTGTGGTGCGCCGCGCGCGACGCGGAGATGGTTTGTAAACAAACCACAGTTGCCGACGACCTCAAGATGGCTCACGCAGCTCCCAACGACCCTCTTTTTGCTGTTCTTGCAACAGAGCTTATTGAGGAAGATCCCATATTAGAGGCAGCAATAGCGATAGTCACCATAGAAGAAGAGAGAGAAGAAAACAGATACCAGCAATGATAATTTTCCTGTAAATCACAAGAACCCACCATTACTGCATCCCTTGAATTTGATGTAACTTACTCTTTATATAATATAGTAACTCAAGTTATATGTCGACTGAACACAAAACCAGATCAAAGGTTGAATAAGAAGGCAGTAAAACAATTATTAAATCTAGTTCAGTTATATAGGAACTTGTACTAGGCCATATATGGAGGTACAGTACTTGGTACTAAGATGGTAAAAGTAAATACCTGACTTAATTGTAATATTCCAGCTTTGTATATCCTGCCCTCTAGTTCATGCTGTTTTAATCTCCATGATATCATTTCTCAGTCCCAACTTTAGGGGACAGTCACAGTAGTGTTGGTAAATCTGAAGCATCTGATTCCTCCTAACTATTTCATGCAACGGGTCACCATTATTTTTGTTAATCTGGTCCTGTTTCCTGGCATACTCTGGAGAAATCAAGAAGCTCCAATGTACCAAAAATATACTACTCCCTTAACAGTACCAGCATTGCAGTATTTCAAGAAATTATACAGTATTTTCATTGGAGATGGACATGTATTAAATGCAAACCATCTTTCCATGTAGAGGTTAATTCATTATATTGAAGAGCCTTGTTTAGGTTCAGTAGTTCAGTTTTCTCTAATGGAATACAGAGTATTTACATGAAATAATATAAGGACGGGGCTTTCCTAAAACCAGTGTGGTTTTAAATCGGTAAATTAATCATGGTAAATTGAAAGGTTACAGAGTCAACCCAACTGTCTGTAACAAGCTTCAAGGCAACTTTGCAATGCTGGTATTTTATTGGAGGGATTGAGGTGGAGTGTGATATCCTCATATCAGTCATTTTATTTGAACCCTACACCCTTTCAGGTGTCCAGAAGTTAAATGTAACACCTGTTGGGATGATAAATAAATTAGGTAATAAAAATTCCATATTTATTTTTCCTCTATATATACAACAATACATAGTGCTTGTCCTCTTCTTTCTTCAATTCTCTGCTTGTCCTCTCTGGCTTCCAGAATTCTTGATGCTTATTGAGGTCTTCTTCACTTTTGTCACTGCAGACCTGAAAGACATAGATTTCAGTTTAATTTCCCTTTGGTACAGATTGCATCCAGTGTGTCAATATCAACAGGCAGTGTTGTTGCTTTACACAACCTTAAATACCAACCCCTCCCTCCCCAAGTGGTAGGTTGAGCTCCCTACCAACTGGGAGGCACTTTTGGACTGTAGAAAGCAACACTGCTTGTAGATATCTAAACCTTGGATATAATCTATATGAATCTTAAAGTTAACATGCCAGACAAGGTGTCCATAATTATGTGAACAGATTACCTTTCATGAACATGTAAAGTTATTCTGATAATTTATGGACACCCTGTATTATGCAGGTTCAATACAGATTGCCAGGAAAAGTAGACACCTAGACCAAGTAGCAATAATTATGACTTGATTTGAGGAGAGTGTTTGTCCATTCCAATAAATATGAGCAAATATGAACTGTAATGAACATAAGTTTGTTCCCTCAGCCAGTCACAATGATTCAATTCTCTGTGGTTAATTAAACTAAACATATTTGCCAACCATCATCTGTTGTTTAGTAGTTTGAACTACAGGTGCTTCAGTTATATTGTTGCTGGTAATTCAGTGTGGCTGCCTTCATAGACGTGTACTAAGGATTGATGCTCATCCGTGGCTGTCAAAATGGATTCCCTTGAAACTATCTATAACAAACAAAACTTTGACATCAACCCAATAAATATACCAACAATACGATGCATGCAACATGCTAGATCATTTATAAACTTATTTTAACAAATGTACTGCTCACAACAACCCTCGCACTCTTCATTAGACAGCCATTACTTCAAATTTGCTCAATAATATTATTTTATTTTCACTTACATCTATACTTGCAGTTACGTTCTTTACTTACCAGGGCATGATGATAGTTGCAATGCCAAGGAATTGACATTATTAAGCAAAATGTGGCAGTAGTGGCACTGTATCTTCAATGTTTGGGCGGCCATCTTTGTTTACAATTGAGGGTGGCGGCCCCACCTCTCAAAGCCGCGACGCCTGGGTGACGCATTTTGCGGCGCACAGACAGCGAGCGCTGCCTTCCTGAACGATTTCGAGTGTCGCGCGCCACCCGCGCTGCCTTCCTGAACGCAGCCCAGGTTATTTTATCTGGGGATCAAAAATTATTTGTCCCAATATTATACTATTGAATTTCCCGCCTAACTGGACTACCTATTGAACATTCTTACGATTTCCCGTGTGGACAAAATTTGCCTAAAACATGAAAGTATTCCTTAATCTGGCAACACTGCACGCAGAGGTGGGAAGTTGGGGACCTGCTAGGAAAACCTCGCTCCCATTTCAAAGTAAATACATACAAAGGTAAATGTATACAAATGTTATTAATGTTATTTACATATTCCACATAAGTCTCGAAAATAAAAACGGGAAAAGAAATGGACATTCTGGTTGAACAGAAAGTGTGAAAATCGAGGACTCAGAAAAATAATTGCAATATTTACCGAAAATTTATCCAATAATAATAATAATAATAATAATAAGGTAAATTTACACAAGAACTGTGTTCACTAAATTGTATACAGTTAAACCTCGTTATAACGGACTAACAGAGGGGAGAGGGTGTCGGTTATTGCCGTTTGACCGTTTTAGCGACAAATTTTTACTAGGGGTAAGAAAAAAAATAAATACAAAAATTATCACAAAATATAGATACAGTTGACTCTCGAATAACGCAATTTTGAGTAATGACTTAAATGAGTGTGGGACATCCGTGGTGGTGAAGGTGGTAGGGGGGAGAGTAGGGGGAAGAGGGGAGATAGTGTGTGTGGTAGTGGTGGAGGTGGTAGGGGGGAGAGTAGGGGGAAGAGGGGAGATAGTGTGTGTGGTAGTGGTGGAGGTGGTAGGGGGGAGAGTAGGGGGGAAGAGGGGAGATAGCGTGTGATATCGTTTGTTTACTTTTATCAACCACACACTCTGGTGTTTCCTTCTCCTTTCTCTGTCCGAGAAAACCCTTCCTTCTTGATATGGAAGGACATGACCTTCCGTTTTGTAAATGCACCACCTGACATGAAGCTGGTGGTTAACTCATAAATTACTAAAAACGAGCGAGTCAAACACAAGGTGACAACGCATGTTAGGCCTATAATTCACTTGACATTGGGCTGGGGTGAATGGAGACTGAGGATAAGGGGGGGAAGGAGCGAGGGAGAAGTGGTGGCAACACACACACACCCACACGCTTCGCAGACGACAGTGATATCATTACGTGACATGTTCATTACGATTTCGCTCGTTTTGTATAAGAACTCCTCAGATTTATTCGAGATCAACTGTTAATATACATAAATAGGTATGTAATGATGTGTAAATAATATACCTACTATATAATGTAAAAAATATAATTGAAAAAAAATAGAGAAACCAAAATTCAGACACAAAAAAAAATCCAGCTGATTGTGTCCGTTATAACCGAAAACCGTTTTAACGGGGTCCGATATAACGAGGTTAGTATTTTGGACCATTCTAACACACTTTTCAGCTATGGTGTTTCTCTCAGTGTAAACTTATATAAAAAGTGACTGGGGCCAATTCCCTGGACCTAGCACTACGCGGCTCTAGGCAAAAACCACGATCATTTTACGATAGTTTACATCGGTCATATCCCGGCAGTTTGCCTAGGTTAGGTCCTGGTAGTCTGATGCAGTCTAAGTTAGGTCAGGTATGGTCAGGCTAATTTCAAATTGCCCCATATGAATATGACCTATTTTGGAAACGGGGCATTTGTGGAAGAAATGCTGGTAAATTTTTACAAGTTGCCACAACAGGATTTCACTGGAATTTTGTTTATTTCCTAGAAGGATTTAGTGTGATTACCAGGACCTAACCAGGGCAGACTACCGGGACCTAACCTGGGCAGACTACCGGGACCTAACCAGGGCAGACTACCGGGACCTAACCAGGGCAGACTACCGGGACCTAACCAGGGCAGACTACCGGGACCTAACCAGGGCAGACTACTGGGACCTAACCAGGGCAGACTACCGGGACCTAACCTGGGCAGACTACCGGGTCCTAACCTGGGCAGACTACCGGGACCTAACCAGGGCAGACTACTGGGACCTAACCTGGGCAGACTACCGGGTCCTAACCTGGGCAGACTACCGGGACCTAAACAGAAAAAAATATACAGTAGAAATTAATCAGACCTCACCTGACCTGACCTAACCTAATCTGGACTGGGCCACACTACCGGGACCTAACCTAACCTAATCTGGACTGGAACACACTACCGGGACCTAACCTAACCTAATCTGGACTGGGACACACTACCGGGACCTAACTATAAGAGGTAACTACTGTTATGCAGCATTTGCAGAAGAAATGGTATATAGAAAAGTGGTTTGTAATAGTGAAATACAAACACTGGTAATAGTAAAATTCTAGAAATGGAGTTGTGGCAACTTGTAAAAATATTCCAATAATAATAATACCATACACAATAATAATAATTATAAATACCATCTTGGTGTTGTTGTTGTTGTTTACACTCTTGTTGTTTCTGCCATGTACACACAGCCTGGAAAATTTGTATACATAAGTAACCCACACAATATGTATGTATGTATGTGTGTATGTGTAGCTTACAATTATTATTATTATTAAGAGGGTGTGGGAGTAGGGGACAAGCTTAGGTGGGGTGTTTGGGGGGTGCATGAATAGGGGGATAGACCTGGGATGGGTAGAAAGCCTTTCCCCTAGAGCCTGTCCCCCTACTCCCACACCTCCCACAACCCACCCAAGCCTATCCCCTTATTCCCACACCACCCTAAACTACCCCCAAGCCTGTCCCCTATTCCCGCACCCTTTTAATATTATTAAGATAAAAAAACTGGTATTTCTGCATAAGAGATCCACGTTGTTGTTTTTTCCTGCCTATTTTTACTTGTTGTATTCATTAGTGACCATAATATTGATTGGAAAATACTTGGTTTATATATATTCCCTAACCCCTTCCATCATGGGGGAGAGCACTGGGAATCCGGGGATTTGGGTGAGGGAAAACAAGTAAATTAGCTTATTTTGGTTTTATAGTAGTTTGTTAACATGCATAAATATCGAAAAATTGAAAACCCGAGCCAACTTTTGCCGAAAGTTGGCTCAGGTTTTGCAATTTTCAAGAGGGCTAAATGTCGAAAAATAGAAAATCTGAGCCAAGTTTTGGCACTACAAAAATATCCCAAAATCTATGGAATTCCTACTTGATATTTTTAATTAAAGACAGTCGAACCAACCTGACCTTACCTAGACCTAACCCTGGTATCCTCTGGTCCTAGCCTAGCATCCTCCGGTCCTAACCCTGGCATCCTCTGGTCCTAACCTAGCATCCTCTGATCCTTACCTCACATCCTCCGGTCCTAACCTAGCATCCTCCGGTCCTAACCTCACATCCTCCGGTCCTAACCTAGCATCCTCCGGTCCTAACCTAGCATCCTCCGGTCCTAACCTCACATCCTCAGGTCCTAACCTAGCATCCTCCGGTCCTAACCTAGCATCCTCCGGTCCTAACCTAGCTTCCTCCGGTCCTAACCTCACATCCTCCAGTCCTAACCTCACATCCTCCGGTCCTAACCTAGCATCCTCCGGTCCTAACCTAGCATCCTCTGATCCTTACCTCACATCCTCCAGTCCTAACCTAGCATCCTCCGGTCCTAACCTCACATCCTCCGGTCCTAACCTCTCATCCTCCAGTCCTAACCTCACATCCTCCGGTCCTAACCTAGCATCCTCCGGTCCTAACCTAGCATCCTCTGATCCTTACCTCACATCCTCCAGTCCTAACCTAGCATCCTCCGGTCCTAACCTCACATCCTCCGGTCCTAACCCTAGCATCCTCCAGTCCTAACCCTAGCATCCTCTGGTCCTAACCTTTGCATTCTCCAATCCTTCTTTTCTAAGTTATTATCTAGGGATTGTTTCCAAAATCTTGAGATCTTGGGTTTTTCAGTTTGGCTTAAGTATTTATATTAAGAGGTGATTGTTCACGTTAACAAAGAAGAAATACATTAATACACTCTTAACCAACATGATTAATAAACACTAATCTTAACAATAACAATTACATAGCGACATGGATGTACAATTAGGCTATGTAGATAATGTGGAAGACACTATAGTAGATGGACTCCTGGAGCAACGTGTATCTTGGTGGAAGGTACAGTGTAGACTGATATCACAATGTAAATATACCCTTACCCGACACATAAATATATAAAAATGGGACAAAGGAAATACAAAATTGTGGAAAATTGAAAATAACATCGATATAAGACAACTAGACATTAAGAATAATAAATGTAGTTAAAATGCATGTAATGTTGACATGTAACCACAGATTGAGTTGCAAGTATATGTAATTCTGTGTAGTTATTTCGGAACTACTTCGTCACAAGAATGTAGATAATGCAATGAGGCTAGTGCTGAGTAGTGCATTAGGATATAGACACCGTAGACTTATACTGCTACGCTGGACTTGGTCTGAATCGCCGCGCTGGACATACGCTCGCAATATTTTGAAAGTCTATTTGGCTAAAGTAAGTGCAACCGCCAATTATATTCATTACACACGAACATATAACATTATTCCATACTGAAATATACATAAATAGTACATATTTGCCGTGTGGGACTTATGTACATTTTTTCCCAACAAACTACTATAAAACCCAAGATAAACTAATTTACGTGTTTTCCCACAACCCAAACCCCCGATTCCCAGTGCTCTCCCCCAAGATGGAAGGGGTTAGGGAATATGTATAAACCAAGTGGTTTCCAATCAATATTATGGTCACTAATGAATAGAACAAGTAAAAATAGGTAGGAACAACTTAAAAACAACAAAAACATGTGGAACCTTTATGCAGAATTACCTAAATTAGTTCAAAACACACTATAAAACATTGCAATCTGAAAACCTGGAGTCGAAAGCAGATTATGGACAAACGCTTGACTATTACCGAAAATAGTCATAGAATGGTCTACATAAGTGAATAATAAAGGTAGAAAATAGTCATAGAATGGTCTAAATAAGTGAATAATGAAGGTAGAAAATAGTCTTAGAATGGTCTAAATAAGTGAATAATAAAGGTAGAAAATAGTCATAGAATGGTCTACATAAGTGAATAATAAAGGTAGAAAATAGTCTTAGAATGGTCTACATAAGTGAATAATAAAGGTAGAAAATAGTCTTAGAATGGTCTACATAAGTGAATAATAAAGGTAGAAAATAGTCTTAGAATGGTCTACATAAGTGAATAATGAAGGTAGAAAATAGTCTTAGAATGGTCTACATAAGTGAATAATAAAGGTAGAAAATAGTCATAGAATGGTCTACATAAGTGAATAATGAAGGTAGAAAAACTGTACACAATAACGGTAATTCATTCAATATTTACCAAATTATTTTTATTATTTGTATACCAAATTATTATTTTTCATTATATAATACATGTCCATATCACCTATAGAAGGCACATGGCCACGGAGAAACAGATAAGAAAAATACAACTAAATAGGCCATATTCAAGAACATCCGTGGTGTATACGATGGTGTGAGACTGTACGACGGCTCCCTGGTTTGTATGTGGAGTCATCGTATCGGTACTATGCCATCGTATGCACCACGAATGTTTTTTAATATGAACCATGAGGTGTCGAGTACTTACTGTTGTTGTTGTCAGAATGTCAGTGTTGCCAGTGCCAGGGGAGGTTGTTGTCAGTGTTGCCAGAAGTTACAGTTATCAGTGATGCTGGCAATATATTATAGATTAAATATAGCGTTATATAACTTCTATAAATCAAAAGAAAATAAAGTAAAAATAAGATTAATTAATTAAAGAAGGAGACATGGAACAACAGCAAAGGATAAAACAAATAAGATATGTGCCGTTGAAAAGGCTACACACCCTTGCTCTTGTTCTTTGCTGTTACAGGAACCCCGGGTGTTTATTCCAGGGTTGGCCTTTGTATCAGCAGCTCCTGTAAATAGAAATAGGAAAAAAAAAAAAAAATACCACGCATATCTATTCACTTTCTACATCTTGCATACCACATTTTCTCCAAGAATTCTTTCCCATCACCAATATATCATCTGTGCTCTGCTCACACAAACCTAGCAGTAACATCATTTTGGGTAAATCAGCCTCTAGTAAGAAACATCGTGCCATTTCACACATGATTCTCCAAAAACGTTCTGCTGTACCGTTTTGATGCGGGGAATGAGGTGCTGATTACTCCTGCTTAATCTTGTGTTTCACCATGAGGGATTTAAATTCCTTGGATATATATTCACCACCATTGTCAGTCCGCAAACGTTTTACAGATCCATAAGGTGCACTGTCAGCTAGAAATTTCTCTGTGGCTGATATTGTATCACTCTTTTCTTTCATCAGGTAAACCATGAAGGCTCCTGAATGATCATCCACAAATGTAATTGCATATTTAAATCCTCCCTTATCCACTACATTCATTGGGCCAGCTAAGTCACTGTGTATTAAATCTAAATTCCTAGTTGCTCTTTTATCTGGTTTCCTGTTTGTAGATTTACTCATTTTTCCTAAGATACCTACAGGCTTCACAATGAACTTTTTCCTTTTCACCAGAAATATGTATACCTTCCACTGCCTTCTCAAGTTATATAATGTCCTTAAAATTACAATGGCCTAGGATTTTATGCCACTCCTCAACGTTCACTTGCACATTTTCAACATTATTAATAAAGTATAAGTTACCCTCTCTTTTCACGTTGAATACAGAGCCATCTGGTGTAACTGGTTCTGCATGGTTAGGTTCAAAGTTTACACATACACCTTTTCTTGTTGCAGCCAGAACCGAAAATATGTTAAACTTATATGAGGGAATGTATAAAGCATTTTTCATCACCATTTCCCTTGGTTTACCATTTATATCATACAACATCACACTAACATCACCTCTGCCTAATACATCTCCAGTTTGTCTACTTCCGTCTGCTAGTTGCATCACTTGTTTATCTGGTTCAAAGTCTCTGTCCAATCTAATAAACTTGGTCTTGTCTGTTACAATATGCACTGATGCACCACTGTCCACCAACAATGTACTGGTACCTGCCTTATTATCCTTGAGAGATTGTGTGCTGGCCTGGAATGCAAAGTTGTGGAAGTTGTCACCCTCGTCACTGTCCTCTCCTCTTGGTGCTTGGTTTCCCTCACTGCTTACTGTGTTTGCTGTGGTGGCATTCTTCTTCCTGCACTGGTGTGTGTTGTGGTTATTGGATTTACACTTGTTACACCACCTATGGTTCTGCTGGGCTCGCTGGGGACACTGGAAGGACTTGTGACCTGGCTGGTGGCACTCATAACATTTCAGTGGGAATCTGCTTGTATTCATCACACTTTCTTCCTCACGGGAGCTTCTTAACTTTCCTGATTCTTCATAGTTCATCAGGGCCTTCTTGAACTCCTGGAACGTCATTTCCTTCTCCCGTTGTTCCACCACTGTGCTGAAGGTGTCGTATGCTTGAGGGAGTCCACTCAGCACCATTGCCATAGTCATACTATCACTTACTGCTTCGCCTGCTTTCTTTAGTGCTGCTGTCACTGCTTCTGTTCTTATTATGTAGTCTACCAACTGTTCGTCTCCGCCCAGCCTGAGTGTTGACAGTTTCTTGTACAGTGAAATCACCCTAGGTTTGCTTGCACCCAGGTAATAGTTCCTTAGGATCTGCAATGCTTCCTTGCCTTTATCTGCTGCATCGCGAAGAATCAAGGCAATGCTTCTGTCATCTAGTAGCTGAATCAACTCTGCATATACTTGTTTGTTCTTACTTTCTTCCGGCGTCCTTCCCTCCAGTAAAACTTCATCAAGCTCCTTGGTCATCAAATTAACTCGAAACTTGGCTTCCCACACTTCAAATTTTTCTTCATCTCCATCAAACACTAGTCTGTGTCTGGGCCCATAACCTGTTAGAGTTGATGACATCTTGTAGGAGACTGGAGTGTGTGAGGATCACAGAAACAACGAGTTGCCGGGATCTATGTATTCTATGTAAACAGCTGGGAGTCTCAGTCTCCCATCATACAGCATAAACAACAATGCAGCAGCGCCATGCGCATCCCACACATACAATACTGTACATCATTAATAATACAATAATATACTCCTTAGTGACATAAGTTTTTTTTTTTTTTAACTAAATCCAACTAAAATTAGGCTGGGGTGTGTTGTTCACTGTGCCAAAGTACCAAACCTATTAAACAATTACTTCGGCTGAAAATCGCGAAAAACTGTGATTCGCGAGGCCTGAAATGCATAGTAGTGTGTGTGTGTGTGTGTGTGTGTGTAACTCCTCTTGTCTCCTGTATAGTGATGTATATAAATAAGGTGTCGTCATCTAGTGGGACAGAAGAGAAGCTACGGTACCAACATCACCACGAAGCTCCACTACTGTTTCATCTGGTGCGACACCCAATAATTTCGGGGCCTCACAACAGTCATGGGCTACTGATAGCCTACAGCCCCGAGGTTGAGGTATAGAAAACAAAAATGGTGTAACCCTTTTAATTTGAAGTTCATATTCTCGTCCTGTCCTTTCACTATCCCTCCCTTCTTTACCTTTCTCTGTTTTATCATCTGATGTACAGTCGGCGGCAAAAGTCCTGTCGCCTCACTTGCTTCACCGAGGCACGCGATCTTCATAGACTCGATATTATTAGGTGTAGAAAACGTGCATATTTCTCGAGTCCATGAACACTGCTTGTCTCGGCGAAGCAGTTGAGGCGAGTAAGAGTAAGGGTTGATGGCAGGTGTTTCAGATGTGAGAGACGGAACTGGTAGCTCACACAATGCCTGGTGTATACGATGGTAACGCTGAACTGGTGAAAGCGGGAGTGGAGGAGACTGTACAGTCATCTGATGTACAGTCACGAGCACTAATAAATATTCAGGTGTGTTTCAATACCTAGAGACAGTAAATAAATGCACAATAAAATCTCCATTGGAATTACTTCGTTGGTGAATTTGTCCTGTTCAAAGCTTCAACCAGAGCTGTAAACTTATTAGTGCTCGTTACTGTTTCTCTCTGCCTGGAATTTCTCACAACTATGTCTAGCCAAATTCATTTTCGTCACCTACACTTTTATTACGTTTTATTTCTTACTTATTTTAAGTGACCCCGTGTTGTAGTTAGAAAATTGGAGGTTAGTGAGTCCTTCAAACATTGCTATGAAACACACACACACACACCTATATGGAAGGAGCTTGTTTCGTGGCATAGTCAGGAGGAATCAGAAGCCACCAAGTCTCATACACGATCACAGGGTCCTTAAGGGGGTGTGGGAGTAGGGGGACAGGCTTGGGGAGTTTTGGGGGGGTGCAAGAGTAGGGGGACAGGCTTGGGGGGGGGACTGAGGGGGTGCAGGAATAGGGGGACAAGTTTGGAGTGGGTAGAAAGCCTGTCCCCCTATTCCCGCACCCCCCAAGCCTGTCCCCCTACTCCCACACCCCCTTAACAATCGCCTTTCCTATATATAAACTTTTGGAGACAGGATTTCCTCACTCACTCACCCTTATATTAAACTTTACCAGGTGACCAAAGTTGAGAATGTAGCCGGGCTCCACTTGTTGTCTTCAAAATATCCCGAAGCTCAGAGACGCCTTACAGAAACACATCCGTTCACTACCACTGTCAGCCACTACTACTTTATGTATGTGTATGTGTGTGTATAAGAGAGAGAGAACGTGTGTATGTGCGTGTGTTTGTGTAAGAGAAAGAGAGAATGAGTGTGTATGTGTGTGTAAGAGAGAGATAGTGTATGTGTGTATGTGTGTGTAAGAGAGAGAGAACGTGTGTGCGTGTGTTTGTGTAAGAGAGAGATAGTGTGTGCTTGTGTTTGTGTAAGAGAGAGATAGTGTGTGCTTGTGTTTGTGTAAGAGAGAGATAGTGTGTGCGTGTGTTTGTGTAGGAGAGAGAGAACGTGTGTGTGTGTGTGTGTGTGTGTGTGTTCTCCGGTAACAGCCAAGTAATATGTCCTTTATCATCTTGGTCAATACTCATGTTTCATAATCATAACCATTAATAATACCAACGTTTTATTACAGTAAGTCTCAACTAACATATTCTACAAATACTCTTTCTGTGTCTGTGTGTGTGTTTATATTTTCTTTTCTTTTTTATAGAGTAATGTTGTTTATCATCAGTTCTTTATTATTTCTATGTATGTATGTATGTATCACTTCACTCTTATTGTCCATCACAGATAAAAAGACTTTAATTAATAAACAAAGGAGGACTGATAATAAAACATTGATTTGCAACAAATGCAAACTTTTTGTTTTTATTAAATCACAGATTACAGTCAAAGCAAATAAAAATTCGCGACCACATCCTCAAATTATTAATATCATCTGAGCTGGTAACACTGCGTGGTGGGGAAGGTGTTGTTGTAAGTGAATAAATGTTACCAAATATATGGAGATAAGAACAAACAGCGAACTGTTTGTGCAACCGTATATTGAAGACAAGCTAAGTGATTTACTCTTTAAAAACTCTGCAGACATAGAAAAAACTAAACGAGTAATACAATATATGTGGAACAAACGATGTAAACTTTTAAAAGAACTTTGAAAAAAGAGCTCAGTCACAAATAAACCAAGTTGAACTAAAGGAGGGACCGTAGTAACTGGTTTTACCTCCGCAAAGCACCATACCAGCTAAAATGGCATAAACATATAACTACGTGGTCCCAAATAAATGTTACCAGCTCAAATGACATAAACATCGAAGTACGTGGTCCCAAATAAATGTTACCAGCTCTAATGACATAAACATATAAGTACGTGGTCGCGAATTTACGAGCTCAGGTGTACAGCCACAATCAAATATCCACCGACACTCTCCTTCCATCGTGGTAAATATTATCTTGGTAATAAAGAACAACACTTGTATGATTTTGCAGCACCTTATAATAACAATTGATGGAGGTTGAGTTGACATAAGTTGTTCTATGATTATATTGTGAAAAGATACTGATTAATTTGTATGTACAGTCGGCAGCATAAGTTCGCTTCATTTCCACCTATGTATGTATGAGCTATAATGATGATATTACACAATGTAAATGCAGAGATGACAGATATAGTTCACATGTGGTAAATTACGTATGTTGTTGGTATAAAAACTATTTGAGAATGCAACTATCTGGTCATATTAACATTATTAAAGTCATGAGACAGACACAAATTTATGCTGCCGGCTGTACGATGGAAGGAAAGTGTCGTTGGTTATTTGATTGTGGCTGTACCAAAAGAATAGACTACTATCTCATTAAAATACAGTTTATATTCAAAGTAAATATCTGTACAAAAAACAGTAAAGGTCTGTGTGTGTGTGTCAGTGCAACAACAGTGTGAGAATCACTAATTCATTTTATTCTAGGTATAGAACACACACATACATTTTCTCTTTCTCCCTCTCTCTCACACACAAGAAACAAAACACACATACTCTCTCTGTGTGTCTCTTTCTCTATCCCTCTCACAATAAACCAAAACTAAAATACACACACACATATATTATAACTCCTTATAGTGGGTACAGCCATGACTGATAATGATGCACCAGCGTCCAAGATGTGTTGGAGAGAAAAACAACAGAGTTCGAAAAATTAAGTCTTCTAAACCTCTCTCATTTTTTAGAATGGTTTGGAAAATAATTTGTTGGAACTCTGTTTAGTTGCTCTCCAACACTCCTTGGACCGTGGTCCAGCACTATCAGCCATGACTGTACATAGAAATTATACAAGTTGTTGATATTATGTTATAACTCCTTATAGTAAGTACATAGAAATAATACAAGTTGTTGATATCATGTTATAACTCCTTATAGTAAGTACATAGAAATAATACAAGTTGTTGATATCATGTTATAACTCCTTATAGTAAGTACATAGATATTATACAAGTTGTTGATATCATGTTATAACTCCTTATAGTGGAGTATAACAATATAACAGCAGGTCTTTTATATAAAACATATCAACTTAATTAATAGAATATGCAGTTTATTTTGTCATATAATAAAACATTGAAATTATTAGTAAAAAGATGGTATTAAAACTTTTTACTGAAAACATGAAATTAGATAATAATTATGATAAATATAAAATAGGTTATACTGTTTATCAAGAGTAAACAAAGTTCATAATGTGATGTGTGCTTCATTGTTACTGGTTTATTGGCATTTGTGTGTGTAGGTGTGTGTTTGTGTGTGTGTTTCCTTGTTACTGATTGTCTGGTACTTGTGTCTGTATGTGTGTGTGTTTCCTTGTTACTGGTTGTCTGGTACTTGTGTCTGTATGTGTGTGTGTTTCCTTGTTACTGGTTCTCTGGTACTTGTGTCTGTATGTGTGTGTGTTTCCTTGTTACTGGTTGTCTGGTACTTGTGTCTGTATGTGTGTGTGTTTCCTTGTTACTGGTTGTCTGGTACTTGTGTCTGTATGTGTGTGTGTTTCCTTGTTACTGGTTGTCTGGTACTTGTGTCTGTATGTGTGTGTGTTTCCTTGTTACTGGTTGTCTGGTTCTTGTGCTCGTTTATAAAGAAAGAGAGCCAGCCTACGATACATTGGGGCAAGGTACTGCATAATGTTAATGTCCACAAACCTAATCCAAGAGAAGTATATAAATGCAGATATTATTGTGGCTAAGGCCAAGGTCACAATTTCCAGCCTCGGCAAATACAATGCCACACTCCGGATTTCTGCTTTCCACACCTGGTCACACAACGTTATCTTCTGTGTTGAGTTTGTATCTTGTTCAGAGTCAGTAGTGTTGGGTTCAAGGTCAGACATTTCTTTTTTAATTTCCGTGATATCTTTTTCAATGTCTGTAACATCTTGCATAATGTCTGAAATATTAACACACATAGTGAGTATAAGAGAGAGAAAACAAAAATATTAACACCAATGTTGATCATGAGAGAGAGAGAGATAGAGAGAGAGAGAGAGAGAGAGAGAGAGAGAGAGAGAGACATAATAATGATCTCATTATCTTATCATTATAATAATATTGACTTATACTGTGAACAAGGTATTATTTCTTAACACTATAAATACTCATTATATATATGTGTGTGTGTGTGTGTGTGTGTATGTAATCCAATGAATTGTCTGTTGGTTGATGTGTGTCTGTAGGTATGTGTGTGTAAGCCACTGAGTTATTTGTTGGTTGATGTTTCCCCTTGTGTGTGTGTGTGTGTGTGTGTGTAAACCATTGAGTTTCCCCTGTGTGTGTGTATATATATAAACCACTGAATTATTTGTTGGTTGGTGTTTCTCATTGAGTGAATGTATATGTTTGTGTGTGTGTGTGTGTGTGTGTGTGTATGTATTTGTGTGTGTGTGAATAAACCATTGAGTTTCCCCTGTGTGTGTGTATGAGTGTGTGTGTGTTCATAAACCACTGAATTATTTGTTGGTTGGTGTTTCCCATTGAGTGAATATGTATGTTTGTGTGTGTGTGTGTGTGTGTGTGTGTGTGTGTGAAAACCATTGAGTGTCCCCTGTGTGTGTGTGTTGATAGGTCAGGTTGTATGTTATATGTTGTGTATAAGATAAGTTTGGTTACACTCACCAGTGGGACAGGGTTGACTCACTGTACCACACCTTTGAGGTTTCATGCCAAAATAATATTCACGACAATTAATAGAGATTGTAAGATTAAGGTGGTGAGACAATGGGCGACTACAGTTGTGTTGTTGTATAGTCTGGTTGTGTCCTGGTGTGGTCTCAGTCACCCTCATCCAGTCTATTCCCACCTGTAATAATACATTATTATAATTATACATTCATAAACACACCTATAGTATAATGTACAGTACAGTTGTGGCATATAGTCCTTGACCACGGTGTGAAGGGAAGTCTGTTCCAGGACTATCTGCTGCGACTGTACATAATGTGTATATGTGTACAGGCCTAGTCTAATGTACATAATGTGTATATATATGTGTACAGGCCTAATGTACAGCTCCGGACAAAACTCTCTCGACTCGTATGGCAGCATTTGGCATCTGATAGGGTGATGGAGGTTGGAGTTAGGGGAGACTCTTCACTAAATCTTAATATTCAGTGTGTGTGTATGTGTGCTATCAGTGGGAGGACCTGTGTATGTATGTATGATAGTATACTTAGAGCCAGTGTACAGTAGTTTGTGCTTCTCTTAAGATTCAGAGTTGCCAAATGCTGCCAACCAAGTCGAGAGAGTTTTGTCCGGAGCTGTACATAATAATAATAATTTATTATTATTATTATTATTATTATTATTATTATTATTATTATTATTATTATTATTATTATTATTATTATTATCGTTGACTATTAACCCCTCCGCGACGGGAAAACTATGGATAGCCATTTTGTCAGTCCGGGGCTAGTCTTACTTTCCCTACTGTGTGGCCGGGCGCTTTTGGCCGATTTTTCCAAAATCGCTCTATTCCACTTACTCTGTACGTCTAAACTACGATACTGAACAACTTAAATTTGGTCTTGTTAGCACCATCAACTCTTCCTCTTTCCAATAAAACCAACCCCAGCTCTCTACGACTCTCCGTTGCCGAGAAAGTAAGTGAGGAATGAAGGGTACTTTTTCGTGTGAGCGCGGCCGTGTTCGCTTAGGTGGCGTGGCTGTGACGACAACTGAACGTGGCCCGCGCGGGTGGCAGTCAGTGTTGTAAGTAAGCGTGGCGCACCACAGAATCGAACACGCACGAGAAATCTAATCCACATCCATCCATGTTTACAGTCAGTAACACACTGACTGACGATGGTGATTTGTAGGGATGGTGGTGAAGTATAGCCAAGTGAAAAAAAAACCGCCAAATTGGGCTCGCAAATGCCGACATTGGCAATAGCGGTGCTTCATCTCGTCCGGTCACCACATGGCACGGGTGTACGACACCACCCGGAGGCTTCCTGGGTCCGTTTATGACCGCGGACCGGACGTTAAGGGTTAATCAACAACAACAAGAACAGCAAAAGAAAAGAAAAGAAAAAAAAAAGAGAAGAAGAAAAGAGAAGAAAAAAGAAGGAAGAAGAAGAAGAAAGAAGAAAGAAGACGAAAGAAGGAGAAAGAAAAAGAAGAAAAAAGAAGAAGAAGAAGAAAGAAGAAGAAGAAGGAAGAAGAAGAAGAAGGAAGAAGAAGAAGAAGAAGAAGAAGAAAGAAGAAGAAGAAGAAGAAGAAGAAGAAGAAGAAGAAAGAAGAAGAAGAAGAAGAAGAAGAAGAAGAAGAAGAAGAAGAAGAAGAAGAAAAAGAAAAAGAAGAAGAAGAAGAAGAAGAAGAAGAAGAAGAAGAAGAAGAAGAAGAAGAAGAAGAAGAAGAAGAAGAAGAAGAAGAAGAAGAAGAAGAAGAAGAAGAAGAAGAAGAAGAAGAAGAAGAAGAAGAAGAAGAAGGAAGAAGAAGAAGAAGAAGAAGAAGGAAGAAGAAGAAGAAAAAGAAGAAGGAAGAAGAAGAAGAAGAAGAAGGAAGAAGAAGAAGAAGAAGAAGGAAGAAGAAGAAGAAGAAGAAGAAGAAGGAAGAAGAAGAAGAAGAAGAAGAAGAAGAAGAAGAAGGAAGAAGAAGAAGAAGAAGGAAGAAGAAGAAGAAGAAGAAGAAGGAAGAAGAAGAAGAAGAAGAAGGAAGAAGAAGAAGAAGAAGAAAAAGGAAGAAGAAGAAGAAGAAGAAGAAGAAGGAAGAAGAAGAAGAAGAAGGAAGAAGAAGAAGAAGAAGAAGAAGGAAGAAGAAGAAGAAGAAGAAGAAGGAAGAAGAAGAAGAAGAAGAAGAAGGAAGAAGAAGAAGAAGGAAGAAGGAAGAAGAAGAAGAAGAAGGAAGAAGAAGAAGAAGAAGGAAGAAGAAGAAGAAGAAGAAGAAGAAGAAGAAGAAGAAGAAGAAGAAGAAGAAGAAGAAGAAGAAGAAGAAGAAGAAGAAGGAAGAAGAAGAAGAAGGAAGAAGGAAGAAGGAAGAAGAAGGAAGAAGGAAGAAGAAGGAAGAAGAAGGAAGAAGGAAGAAGGAAGAAGGAAGAAGGAAGAAGAAGAAAGAAGAAAGAAGAAGGAAGAAAGAAGAAGAAGGAAGAAGGAAGAAGAAGGAAGAAGAAGAAGGAAGAAGGAAGAAGAAGGAAGAAGAAGAAGAAGGAAGAAGGAAGAAGGAAGAAGAAGGAAGAAGGAAGAAGAAGAAGAAAGAAGAAACAAGAAGAAGAAGAAGAAGAAGAAAGAAGAAGAAGAAGAAAGAAGAAGAAGAAGAAAGAAGAAGAAGAAGAAAGAAGAAGAAGAAGAAAGAAGAAGAAGAAGAAGAAGAAGAAAGAAGAAGAAAGAAGAAGAAGAAAGAAGAAGAAGACAACTGACCTGAACCAAGTAGTATCGTGGAGGTGATGTGGTTGAAGGTGTGTCATTGTACACCTGAACATAGGTGGAGTCAGGAATGTACAAACCATCACACCTCACCTCCAGCCATACATGTTGAGTCATGATGTTATTTGGTGTGTGAGACATTGTTACCCCGGCACCAGTATAACTAGAGTACCACAACCTGATACTCCAGTGTTGGTTTGGTAGGTCCTTGAATGTAAGTCTGGTTACCTGTTCCTCCCCTTCCATCACATCTATGTCCATTCCCGGCCATGTTGTCGATA
>JAWZYT010000459.1:255000-397500 GCA_034508575.1 Petrolisthes manimaculis
TCTCTCTCACACACACACCTTTACTACCTCTCTCTCACACACACACACACACACACCTTTACTACCTCTCTCTCTATCTCTCTCTCACACACACCTTTACTACCTCTCTCTCTATCTCTCTCACACACACACCTTTACTACCTCTCTCTCTATCTCTCTCACACACACACCTTTACTACCTCTCTATCTCTCACTCACACACACCTTTACTACCTCTCTCTCTATCTCTCACTCACACACACCTTTACTACCTCTCTCTCTATCTCTCACACACACACACCTTTACTACCTCTCTCTATCTCTCTCTCTCTCACACACACACACACATTTTACTTTCTCTCTCGCTCACATTGTCACGAGTCAAAATTTGATTCGTGACATATTAGTCAATGTGAAGCAGAGATAAGTGGAAGATAATATCTTCGCTACCATATGTCACATTCCCCTTTATATTCAGTGGGAGGTGAATATCTCTGCTACACATCCATACTATTATGTTATGTTTAGTGACATCTTTACTATTGGATAGAATATGTCACTACTTTAATTATAATGTAAGAATTAGGAAGTTATGTAACGTTCCTAGTTACTTCCCAGGTTAACTATGAAATACATATACAAATTGTAACCTGTGGAAGAAAGACACCTTTTGACCTTTGACTTTTGATCTTTGATAAAATAAAAACCCAGTAAAAAGGGAGAGTTTTCTTTAACCCTAGCTAGCTCGTGATAGGAATTGAGTACTTGGGAGTTACATTTGCATATATATCGAGTTACCGACAAAAAAACTAAATAATTGTTGATAAACCCCGAAAGGGTTTGTTACACACATTCAACACATTACCTCTTTCTTTCTCTCTCACACACACACACATTTTACTTTCTCGCTCACATTCAACACTTTACCCCCCCCCCCCTCTCTCTCTCTCTCTCTCTCTCTCTCTTCGACATTATAATGGTAATACAAGATGGTAGTGTTCCCTTAATACTTATAATGATAAATAAATAAAGAGTTTTTTTAGGGGATTTTAGGGTTGAGCGGGGGGAGGGGCTTAGGGGGGTGCGGAAACATGGGGACAGACTTGGGAGTGTGGCTGTGTGTGTTTAGGAGGGTGCTGGAATGGAACAACAACAACGACAACATTATTGTTATTATTATTATTATTATTATTATAATTATTGTTGTTGTTGTTGTTGTTGTTGTTGTTGTTGTTATTATTTTATTAATTATCTCTACTAATAGTAGAATCAAAACAGTCTCTAAAGGACTAACATATATGTTGCTGTTTGTATTATATTGTATACATAAATATTGTATCCCTTCCTCTGCTTTACCATCCCTTTCTCTTCCCTCCTCTCCATTCTCCTATTTGTCCCTCTCCTTCCCCTTCCTCTACTCTTCCAATCATTCCCTTCCCTATCCCTCTTCCCCACTCCCTCCCCTTCCTTTATACCCTACCTACCCTTTCATTCCTTTTCCTACACCTCTCCTTTCTTTCCCTCTTCCCCTTTCCCTTCCTGCACAGCTTCATATCCCTCTTCTTTCCTTTCCTTTACCATCCCCAATCCTCCCTCCCTTCCCCTTTAACCAATTTTGCCTTTCCCTTTCTTTAATGTCCTCCCTTTCCTTCATTCCTCCTCTTCCATCTCCTTCTAACACTTACCTCATCTTTCCTTCCCAACCTTCCATCCTTCCTCCATCCTTCCCTTCACACACCCTACCCTCCATCCTTCCCTTCACACACCCTACCCTCCATCCTTCCCCTCACACACCCTACCCTCCATCCTTCCCCTCACACACCCTACCCTCCATCCTTCCCTTCACACACCCTACCCTCCATCCTTCCTCCATCCTTCCCTTCACACACCCTACCCTCCATCCTTCCCTTCACACACCCTACCCTCCATCCTTCCTCCATCCTTCCCTTCACATATCCTACCCTCCATCCTTCCTCCATCCTTCCCTTCACACACCCTACCCTCCATCCTTCCTCCATCCTTCCCTTCACATATCCTACCTTCCATTACACAGTATATACGACTGCCTGCAGGACTTACCACAGGATGTTCCCCAAAGAATTAATACATTTATCATTTGCACATTATCAGGAAATTTCCACTGTCACAAGAGAGAGAGAGAGAGAGAGAGAGAGAGAGAGAGAGAGAGAGAGAGAGAGAGAGAGAGAGAGAGAGTTAAGCCCTCCTTCAATAAACAATATTACTGGTAGAAAATATGAAATTAAGATAAATTATATTTTTCTCTCATGACAAACTCAGGTGATATAATAATCAGGTTATAATATGTGTTCTTTGTGGAACTTTTGTCAATTAGTTTACCATTTCACCATAGAATGTTAAAACAATAAATAAAAAGGGTTTGAGTTGTGGTATGTATCTGTGATGGTATACTCTGGTGAACGTGAGCCAGGCCAGCCCAACTCCCCACCATGGTACCCAGCCATGGTAGTAAACCCTCAGTAAACAGTTTTAAACTCACGGACCTGTGCGAGGCTACATCTGCCAACGCCAACACGTTACCACTGTACCAGCCAGGGACTTACTATACATTCCTAATATTGTCATTATTATATTTATTAACACTAAATTGGTCTCCAACAACTTATTATGATCAATATTAAATATTAAACTATTACCTGATAATGTGATGGTTAATGTTGGTAATGTTGGTTCACAATGTCCAAGTGTACCTATTATTACTCAAAGAAGAATTGAGGGAGCATTGCAAGGTGCAACTGTTCACTACAGAAAACAATGTTGCCACAGAAGAAACCTGACCAAAGAATATAGGAGAGGAAAGATAGGAAGTGATAAAGAGAGGGAGAGATTATGAAGAAATACAGAGCATTTCAAAGGAAGACAATCCAAAATAGTTGAGTGCAGGATTTAATTAATTGTAACAACAAAATACTTTACCCAATATGTGGAAGCTTTTTCTTGATAATAAACTCCAGAGGTTGAAGCACTGTTAAGGCTAAATTTGAAAAGGATTTACACAAACTGTGACAAACACAACACTACAAGATGGATACAGATCCTGTAGTGATCACACACACATAAACACACACGCACACAGGAAGTGTCATGGCGGCACCCGTTGGGACAGTGAAGGAAGAGATAAAACATATTAGATAATAAACTCCAGTGTACTGCTAACAACTTAATGCTTTGTAAATATTGTGTTCTTACCTTCTGCAAATAATTGAGGTATATTTTATTTTACGCCTGACAAGTGTTCCAGATTTGTGTAACAATTACCAAACAACTTTTCTGTATCTAGGGAGAAATACAAGCATTTCAGATTGGCACACACACACACACACACACACACACACACACACGTGCACGTTAACCACAGAAGAATTTATACCTGGTAGCAATAGTTCAAGTTATTATTTAATAATATTATTTAATAGAATTTAATGATCAATGATTTTACTGGTTAATTCTCTGATATTCAGAGTTTATTATGCTTATTATCAAATTACAGGAATCACCAATTCCTAAATCTGTATATCCAAGTTTATTTCAGACGAGACAGGACATAATATTATACAGTAAGTGTTGGTATTGGGTGTACCGGGTGTGCTAAGGGCATTTGTACTACAACTTTCACCACAAACATATGTTGAAGTCGGAATTAAAAAGCATTGGCAATGATAACACGTCAGTCAACGATAGGGATAGTAAGAACCCAACACACACACACACACACACACACGTTTCCTGTCACATACACATATATATAATTTCTCTCTCTTTCTCTCTCTCTCTCTTTCTCTCTATCTCTCTCTCATGAACTAAGAACAGAGTGTTATTGTCAACACCTTAGTATAAAACTTTCTTGCATAAAGCATCTATGAATGGGCGGTACAACGAAGGTAAAGTTGTGTCTGGGAGACAAATAACTTGTAAACAACATGACTGGCAAAGAAAAGATCAGAGTATAACTGGTCCAGCAAAGAAAGGTAAATAGTAAGTAACATATGAGTCATAAATAACATGTCTATCAGGTTATATTTAGAGTAGGAGCAGGTAACATCCGGCACACAGAGGCCTATTGTGTGTACCGTGAACATACCCGGAATTAATAATGGAATCCTGCCTGCAAGAGATGGTCAACCTCTACCTACAGACCTGACACAGCCCATGATGGCCTATCGTTCAGCTCGAGACAATCCTCGGCATTAACATTATATAAGAAATATAAGAAAGAAATAAGCCAAGAAAATATATTATATGATAATACGTATGGATCAGTTTTGTAATTTAAGTTAAGAATCAACACCCATACAGTGTTATTCTTAAAAACAGTTCTTTCCCTACATCTTTCATTCCCTTCCATGGATTTTTCATTCCCCTCGTTATGCTAAAATATTTCCTTTGAAGGGAAAGAAAAATGTAGATGTTGGTAGCCCTGTACCCTTGAAATGAGAAACGTTTGTGCGGTTGGTATGTCGGGGTAGCCTCAGGGCATCAATAGTAAACAAAACCACGCTGGCAATAACACGCGTGTTCACTTTTCTTCCTTCTCGCCACTTCACTTGCACTATTCTCCCCACCATGGACTCCCAATGCAAGAGTAGGCTTCCTCCATTATCAGCTGAAGGAATGTCCTTGCTTATAGATATCGTGGGACACCATTCAGTTGTAAATGATCGTCGTTCAGATGCGAGAATAGTGGGTAAAAAACTTGAAGCATGGGAGGAGATTGCCACGAGATTCAATGCAACAGGCATTGGAAAGCTGCCACGCACTGGAAAGCAGCTAAAGAAGATTTGGGATCGCATAAAATCCAAGTAAGTACAGTATATCTATAAATTCATATTACTAGGGTATTGCTAAAGATAACCTGCTCAGGGGCTGACAAAATGGCCAGTGCTATAGACAACAAACTGTTTGGCCCTGCAGTTTTTGGTAGGCTATCGAGTTAGGTAAAGCAGTTTTTGGTAGGCTATCGAGTTAGGTAAAAAAGATATTAATTTAGTATACATTGCAGTGGAATACAGTAATATGGGTAATAACATCAATTTATAGAAATCCAATATTTTATCATCTATAGGATTAACTGCATAACCATTTCTTCATCCTATTTCCCCCCTTCATTTTGGAATGCACGGATCTAATGTTTTTTATTTGCTTGTTGGAAATTGTGTATTTTGTTACTAGACAAGCCAACCTCACCAGACTAGGACCTTTGGCCCTAATTTTGATTTCCTTCAGTCCTATCCTTTGACCTTACCCCAGGCATTCTTTGGTTCTATTTTTTGTTTCCATTGGTTCTAACCTGGCATCCTTTGTTCCTAACAAAGCATCCCTTTTCAGCGGCAGTAGTGTGCATTTCCAACAAATAAATAACATAAAAGCATCAAATCTTTACATTCCTTGATAATCCCATCCTAAATTTAACATATGAATGGATTGAGGAAGGATTCCATAGCTTATACTTTGTTGTTGGTCTGCTCTAGAGCTTGCTTGCATTACTGTAACTCTTTCATTATTTAAAAAAAAAAGTAAAAGTGAGATTTCCATAAACTTAGACTTTCAAAATATTATACTGCGTCTTGATATTTCAGTTAGTTATTTTTTTACTTGTATGGAGTACTGTTTATGCATAGAGATATTATGCACCAGAAAAAAAAAAAAAAATCATGTGAGTCACAGAAAAACAATAGTTCATGCATACCTTCAATCATGGAGTCCAATAAGTACAAAATGATATCCTATACCTAGGTTAATTTAATTGATAAAATATTATGACAAACTTTTTCTTGCAGAGCCAAAGAAGAACATGACTCCTTCAAGCCAAAAGTAAAGGAGACTGGTGGTGGCCCTGCACCGACTCCGTACACCGAAGAAACGGCAAGAGTGCTGGATTTGATTCGTGGAGAAGTCAGCGATACGGGGAATATTTATGACTCTGATGCAGTTGATCTAGATGACCCTATGGCCATTATTGAACTTCCAGTACCAGATCTAGAGGTAATTCCACAAGATATATTAGGCCTACCTGCTGGTTCACCTTGTGTGCAACCTTCACCTTTAAATATTCCCTGTACCAGTACTCCAGCAAATTCAGCTTCTGCTGGAAAGTGCCACCAAAAACGTGGAAGTGTTCAGGCACCAGCAAGAAAAAAGTTTTGCCGAGAATTAAAGTTCTCGAACAAAGATGAAATTGAAATTACGAAGATAAAGAACAAGTTTTATGAAGAAGCCCTTGACATGGAAAAAGACATCTTAAGAGAAAAACTAAGAATTACCCAAGTGCAGAGAGAGGTAGCAGAGGAAGAAGGCAAAATCAAACTCAAAATGGCCCAAGAGCAGAGAGAGGTAGCAGAGGAAGAAGGCAAAATAAAAATAAAAAGTGCTCAAATGCGGAGTCATATTGATGAAGAAGGCAACCTCAAAATGGAAATTTTAAATATAATAAAAAAGTATGAATTACTAAAATGCCAACAAGGTGAAACTAATTATAGAAATTTTCCTCTGAGGTGAACTTTACATGAAAAAAGGAATGAGGGAGTAAGGAAGCAATAATTATGAAGTGCAATAATATAGTACAAAATTGCAGTACAATACTGTACTGGAAAGTGCAAAAGTTTATTTTATATGTCCTTCACTTATAGATAACTTTGTTTTAAATAAATTATGTTGGTGTAACCTGAGTGTTTGGTGTTATTCCTTATAGTAATTTTACTGAAACTGATCTGGGCACTGGTTTGGATTGGAGAACTGTTATTGGGTATACTGTATTGTACCCATGGTTGGTAAGTTATTAGGTTGGATGGTGTGTAATGCCAAAAACAAACGTAGGTTTGGTTATCTGCAGTTATGTGGAGATGGGTACCCAATAAACTACATCAATAATAAACTATTCACCAGATACTGCATGTGAAGTACAATACAATAAAATTTACTTGTGAATTATGTACAGTACAAGTGGTAAGCAGTTAAGGCCTTATTTATAAGGTTGTATGGTATATGATACTGTATTAACACTATTATGTAACAAGAACAGGTTACCTATATAATTGTTATCCCATTTAGTAATTTTGAATTACTTATTTTCCCGATACCAAGTTCATTGCATTGCTAAAATACTCTTCACATCAGATGTTGGTTAAATGATGGATGAAAAGTAAAATTTTAGTTTATTGAGAATAAATATTTTCATATATTGTACAAATATGTAAATTATATATATATTTATTATATATACCACACTCGCCAACAACATAATATACACTCTCTGAGGGCACTGTGGGAATGCCCGGTTCAGGCCATGGCCTTCCTCAGGAGCTCGGGGCTGCTCGGCCAGACACCTTGACCAACTTCAACAACAACCAGAAGTGGCTGTAAAAATTCTGAAACAATCCTAAAAATAATTATCAATAATATTCCTTCTCTTAGCCTGGCCCTGGACATTATTTCCATTATGAATTCCAGCATCAATATGCTGTTGCACATCATTCCCATCAAGCATTTGTTGTGGATCAATCACTCTTGTGGTCACAGCCATGTTATGCAGTACAAAAGCTGCAACAATTATTGCTTTTGTTGTATCTTGGTCAGTTCTCATGACTTTACCCAAATATCCAAATCTTTTCTTCAACACACCAAAAGCTCTTTCTACTGTATTTCTCGTTTTAATGTGACTTGCATTATACCTCTTTTCCTGTGGGTTTTGAACGGGAGTTAACAAGTATTTGCGGCATGGATAGCCACTATCACCAAGAAGATGACCTTGGTATTCCCCTGCCTCTAATGAATCATATATCTGGGTGGTTCGGAAAACTCTGCTGTCATGGACACTGCCTGGCCAACGTGCAACAATGTTATAAAACTCTAAATTAGGTCCACAAATTGCTTGAACATTATAGGAAAAATATCCTTTTCTACATCTATAATATTCAGCATTGTTGCATGTCGGCTTGAGAATGGCAATGTGTGTACAGTCAATGCAACCTATGACACCAGGCATCCTTGCTATATTATAAAATGCTAATACCACACTCTGGAGTTCCTGGCCATCAGGAAACTTTACATATCGAGGCCTCAGTCTTGCTATGCCTTTGGCTACTCGTGACAGGCATCTGCTTACAGTTGGTTGGGAAACACTGTAGCAATCCCCCATGATATTTTGGTTGCTACCAGTTGCCATACAGCCAAGGGCAATTAGCACTTGGAGCTGAGGTGGAACAGGTGACCCTGAAAAAAGGAGACACTCGTTATTAGAAGGCTTTATAGAGAAATTGTGCAAGTTGTGGATTGAGGTTTAAGTTGGTATTCTAATATTTGCACATTTGGTCTTTCATTGACATTAATTTTACATCTTGACAAGCAGTAACTCGCATTAAATGTGAAAGGAAGTGTTTATACTGAAATGGAAAAATAATTAAACTTACAGCACTGCAGAGCATATGCAGGTATAATGTCCCACAATGCAGTAAGCTACGTACTACAAGTCATTATTAAATGCAGGACTTTACAGTACATTTATATTCATAATAGATTAATTCATCTGCAGTACTATAGCACAGTACAATCTGTGACCAAAAAACCTTTACATGCTTACAGTATGTAATACTTCATACAGTACATGCATTTAAAAAATACATTTAATTTGCTAAATTTGTATGCTTGGCACAGATTTGTTTCTGTTTCACAACCATATAGTAAAGACCAGTCTAATTTGATTTACCTCTCTGATCAACTGTTGTTAATAGCTGATTTTCAAGATCATTGATCAGATTTTGAACAGAGTTCTTACGAAGTCGGAAGCGTTCTATAAACTCCTCTTCAGTCATTGCCTGGAATGGATCCATCCTGTCGACAATAATCCTACGAGGGCGACGTACTCGTTGCTCATTCAGGTGATTGACCATTTCTTCCCATCGGTTGATATCAATATTCCATCTCTGTGGCACATCAGGCACCTCCAAGAAAGGATTGTGAAGACGATCCATGCTGTGTTTATCTAAAAATAATATGAATTTATTACAGACCTATAAGTATTACTAATAATGACTTCCAAACTATGGGCATAGTATACTGACAGTGAAATGGTGAAGTGTAGTGAAAAGTATATGTAAAAATATTGAATTCCCATTTGACATATCATTTAATAGTTTAAGCGAACTACTGGTTAGGTTAGGTTGGGTTTGGTTATTTTAGCAATACCCAGTGCAATCATCTTATGAAACTATACTTTAGATAAAGTAAATTATTTTAATTTTAAGCTAAAAAAAAAATAACCAAGGGACTCCAACAAACATCTTGTTTGATGTAAGTTTTAGGCTACATCCTTTTCATTATTCAACCAAGATGTTAGTGTTTGTTCATTGTTTTGTTTTTGTCTTGCTATAAGTTGAATTTTATGTCAATTCCTTACTGTAAAACTTAATCCAGCTACACCTGTATAGGCAATAGCAAGTGCATCTTTTTGGCATTAAACTATTATTATATATCTTGACCATGTAAAGTATTCCTGAACAACAGGTCCTTCGGGATTTCTCAGTCATTTTTATGATGTTCAGATATTAAAAGAAATGCTTTGATAAGCAATACTTACTAGAGACAATATATGTAGTAGTGTAATCAGTGGAAGTCTGCAGCGTGATCAGCGTCCAGCGTGGTTTGTTTTGTTTACATTCGCACCCATTACTCAGTCGTTACTAGCAAGGTCTTTAAAAATATTGAAAAAACCCTCATATATTCACTAAATTCTTTTTCCTTCGGTTGTATAATGCTAGTGCATGTCTTTCCGATATATTATGATAATATAAAGAGCATATAAACAATACAGGATAAAATACAACAAAGGAATTATGGAAGGAATGGGGTAAATTTTTCCTTCATGTTCCAATAATATACTCGATTCAAGGGAATGAATTTAAGGCCTGGAGAGGAATGAAATCTTCGAGAATAGAAAATGAGTGATATATTTCTTTCCCATGCTTTTGAAGGGAAAGATTTTTTTTATGAATAGGAAATTTAATTAAGTGATAGAAAGTGACTTATAGGAGAATCAGAGAAATGTGAAGGATGTGTGTGTGTGTGTGTGTGCAGAAAAGGAACACTTAGAATATTGTTTACTCTATTTACCAAATTTACAGAATTCATCAGAATACATCAAAATTATGTGAACAATTATTATTTGAAAATATAGAAAAAGTAAAAGATATATTAGTAGTAGAAGTGTGGTATAAAAAACAGACAAAAACTCAGCAGGTATCGTAGAAAAACACACAAAATAAATAGCAAAAATAACAAATAAATAAATAACAAATAAATAAATAACAATAAATAAATAACATTAAATAATCAAAGGGGAGCCGTTGAAAAGTTACAGAACTGAACTTACTAAACCTGAGCTGGTAACACTGATGAGAGATCAACAAACATCTGAGCTGGTAACACTGACGAGAGATCAACACAGGCATCAGACAGAGGTGATCATGGCTTCCAGACTAGAAGGTAAAACTTTTTGGTAAGACGTGGCAGCGATAGGACGTCAGTGCTTGAGCTCCGCTTATTTTCAAAATTTTGAGCAATCTGACATATCAACCAACATACCTACACACACATACTAACACATACAGACATCATCCAGACAGTGCAGAAGAAGAAGAAAGTGACTTTAAGTGAGTAATGTTCAAGGTAAACATTGGGCCTGGAAGAACCCGGAAGTGACGAACATGGGGGACGAACAACCGGCCAACCAGCAGCAAACAACAACAACAGCAGAAAACATGGAATGTACCACCACCAACAACAAGAGGACTCATATCTCCAGACACACCGGGTGACGTATTCATCACCACAAAAAGTAAAAAATCATATGCTGATGTAGCAGCTTCACCACCAAGATTTATTAATGTTATAAATAACCCACCCCATGCTAATGCTAATGCTGTACACAAACACCATGACAATAATAACACCAATATAACCATTTTAATGAAATCTGTCGACGGTTCACAATGTTTTGTTCACCCCAAGAGGGTGTCAGAGGCAATATTTAAGTCCATATTTGCAAAAAAGTATATTGAGAATACCCTGGTCACCACTGGCAAAGGGCGAGGGCTGAAGTTTAGTGTGGCCAATATCGACGGCCTGGTAAGTGTGCCTGAGTCGGTGGTCATGCTGGGCGAGTGGCCAGTTAAGTGCTGGATCGCTGGTGATGACGATCCGACGTATCAATACGGGAGGATTTTCCCAGTTTCCCATGAACTTAATGACAAAGACGTACAGGAAGGACTGACCATACTAGACGATCAGCCGACAAAACTGTTGACAGCTTTCAGACTGCCAGATACGACAAGGGATGGGGAGAGGGTGCTAAACATGGCTATTCGGCTGAAGTTCAGGGGACCACTCCCTGAGAGGGTTGCCCTGGATTCAGTGGTGTACCGTGTGAAGCCGCACACTCTCCCCGTCCTGAGGTGCACCCGATGTCTTCTGTTTGGCCACGGAAACATCTCCTGCGGAGGTAAGATCCGATGTGGGAGGTGCAGTGGTTTCCACAGCACCGACAAGTGTGAGAGAACACAACACTGCTACTTCTGTTTGGGAGCACACAGACCAACATCAAAGCAGTGCCCGGCATACATCAGGGCTGCGAAGGTCCAAGAGACCCAGCATGACCCTGATACCTCCATGCAGGAAGTCAAACGCCAACTGAGGGAAATCCGTCCGGATACTATTACAACCAAACTCCATTCACAACCTCAAACAAAACCAACAAACCTAAACATTTACCCCCTCAGCTCTCAGATAGTTGTTCTCCCCGTAGCGGCTCGTGGCAATTCCACACCGCCACGACAGCCTTCTCCAGCACCAAAAGACACTACACACGCACCCAACAGCACACCAAAACCACAACGTCGAAATAGAACACCTCGCAAATCTCGAATAATTTCCTCACCATCCAAACAACCTAAACACACAAACAGTCCTAAAACCCGCAAAGCCAAAACTCCTCAAAAAGCACCCCCAAAATCCAATGCACCACCTATAACACTGCCTATACCTTATCCTCGTCCTTCCCTACCCAATCCACCATCCCTCCCTCAGCCTCAACCACAGCCTTCACAACACATGCCCTCGCTTGGTAGTGTAGGCCTTACTCACACAGCTTCCTCACTTCCAGCCCAGCATGCTTCGGGCTTTGCATGGCCGGCTTTCATTAGTGGTATAGTACCTATTGCACTTGAATTTATCACGCACATTTCATCTGGTCTTGGCCTAAGGGTGGCCTTCTGTAAGTGCTTGCCAGGGCTCCTGACCTTCCTTATGTCACTTTCTCAATGAATACTTTACTCCCACACCATTTCATCCTCTGGAATGCCCGGTCTATGTACCGGAAACTTCCAGTCTTTAAAACCACGCTCTCATCATATTCTCCTCTAATAGTTGGCATATGTGAGACGTGGCTCACAGATGCATTCTCTCCCTCCTTTCCAAACTATGTTTCTTACAGGGTATATAGAACACCTGGACAAGCAGGAGGCGGCCTCCTTCTCCTGGTGCATCAGTCTCTCCCTTCTAGTCCTCTAACTATTACTTCCTTTCCAGGAGGTGTAGTGGAGCACTTGGGAGTTACAGTAACCTTTGATACAGGGCCAATTCAAATATTATTGCTTTATAATCCATGTTTGGATATTTCATTACAAGAATTTAAGCATTTGTTTTCACAACTTTCCTCCCAGTCATTAATTATGGGTGATTTTAATGCCCATCATGAATTCTGGGAACCGGCCCTGCCCAGAGGCAGGAGAAACCGGTCGGGGTTGGCCCTCTCGGGTCTTTTGATGGACAGTGACACTATCTCTCTACTTACCCCAACTGGCCTCCCTACCAGGATTGATCCAGTTTCAGGGAAATCCTCTACCTTGGACTTATGCCTGGGAAATGGCTCACTCCTCCTAACCACAATAACAACTGGCCCTAACATGGGTAGTGACCATCTTCCTGTAGTAATATCCTTTCAATTTACAACACCTCCTCCCACATCACGTAGACCCTGTTGGTCCCTCAAAACGGGTGACTGGGAAGCTTTTCACAAGAAATTAAATTCAGTTATTCCTCCAAATACCCTCCCTTCAAAAGTCAAAATTCAATACCTCACTGACACATTGGTGGAAGTGGGGTCCAGTCATTTTCACCTTAATACTTCCCGCCCCTACCGCACTTTCAGGGTTCCCTGGTGGAACAGAAAGTGTTCGGCAGCCCTTCAGGCAAAGCGTCACGCCTTCAATGCGTGGCGCAAACGTCCCATCAATACCCTCCGTCAACGATATAGATATTTAGAGGCCAAATGCAAGCGTGTTATTCTCGATGAGAAACGTTCTGCATGGGCCTCATTTTGTGCTTCCCTATCCTTTGCAACCTCAGTCACCCGAGCTTGGTCATTCTTCAGGAAGATGGTCAGACCCCAACCCCCATTAACTTTCCTGTTAATTAGTAACGGTGCCCACCTAATCACTGATGCCCAAAGAGTCGAGTGTCTTGCAACCCACATTCACACCACACTCGGCTCACCAGATCCAGTACCCACACATGCATTACCCACTTCCTCACACACCAGCCATATAATTAGCACTGCTATCACTTCCCAGGAGCTTTCCTTAGCTTTACACTCACTGTCCAACAGAAAGGCCGCGGGACCGGACAACATCCCCAACGAGTTTCTCCGTCACCTCCCAGATGCTCTGGCTCATGTTCTATTACGCATCCTCAATGACAGCTGGTTGTTGGGGGTGTTTCCTTCTGTGTGGCGTCATGCTATCACAATACCTATTCCTAAACCTGGCAAGGACCCAACAGAGGCAGCTTCCTACAGGTCCATTAGTCTTTTATCTAACATTAGTAAAATCTTTGAGAAAGTAGTTCAAAATAGACTAACCTGGTGGTTGGAACGCGAACACCTTCTTCCACCCAACATGTTCGGCTTTCGCCCTCATCGGGGCACTCTGGATGTATTGCTCCAGCTGGAACACATAATACAGGAGGGATTCAACCACAAAAAATTCACAATAGTAGCTTTTCTTGACCTTAACCCTTAAAGGACCAGGGATAGTGAAATTACTGTGCCTCCCAGGACCGGGGGTTGAGCGAAAAACACGTAAAATAGCCTGTTTTCGCATGCTCTGTAATCCTAACCTACAACGAACGAGTGAATTATTTTAGTGCCATGAGAACGAGCTACTCTTCCTCTTTCGATTGGTACCAATGGGAAGTCTGTAGGTTTAATGGTTACAGAATTACGACGAGTTGAATGAGGTACTGTCACCGTACATTGAGCGTGAGTGTTTGGGTGGGTGCACTGACCGTGGCGAGGTAGTAGAAAATGGGGGTAGGCGCTCGTCAGCTAAGCCACTCACCAACACACTCGGACATAACAAGATCAATAATTCCTCAATTTTACCCTAGAAAAGGCAGTGTGTACTCAGTCTGAGCATCCCATCCTACTATAAACCAGTGTAGCCAACGTCTGGAGTAAAAAAAATGGGGAAAATTCCTTAACCTTGGGAAATTTTAGCAATTCGGCATATGCCGGGCCCGGTCCTTTATCGGCAACCCGTCATATGCCGGGCCCGGTCCTTTAGGGGTTAAAGGTGCTATTGACACCGCCTCACATAATGCCATTATTGAAAAACTTGCCCGCCTAGGACTATTTGGTCACCCTCTAAATTGGGTTAAATCCTTCCTGTCATCCAGATCCTTCTCTCTGGTAATTGGAGACACCCACTCCAGGGTGTATCCAATTACCAGAGGTGTTCCACAAGGTTCTCCTCTAAGTCCTCTACTTTTCAATATCTTACTTTCAGACTTTCCCTCATCACCAAGCACCCAAGCACTCCTCTATGCAGATGATATTTCAATACTTTGCTCTGCTCCCACTATCCAGGAGGCTCAAATTTCCCTTCAACGTGAGCTTGATAAGGTATTTGATTGGACATCCCGTTGGGGTCTGACGGTGAGTGCACATAAGAGTAGCCTTATGTGCTTCACTCGAAGACGTATACCCAACATTCCCTCGGTCACCATAGGTAATTCCCAAATACCCTTCAAAACCCACCACAAATTTCTTGGTTTAATGTTGGACGGCCCCCGACTAAATTGGGGCTGCCACATACAATACATGGTGACCTCCTGTCATAAACGTCTAAATTTAATGAAATCCCTTGCAGGTGTTAAATGGGGTGCAGACAAAAATACCCTTCTGAAATTTTATTGCATTTACATCCGGAGTCGCCTGGACTACGGATGTGAGGTATATGGAGCGGCCTCACCTTCAATACTCCAAAAATTGGAGGTAATTCAAAATTCAGCTTTAAGGATTGCCCTGGGAGCATTTAAGTCCTCCCCAGTCACAGCCCTTCAGGTAGAATCCTCCCTATCCTCACTGTCACACAGATGCTCCACCTTAATTGTCCGCACCTACACTAAACTTGCAACATCCCCTAAAGGTCATACACTTCACTCACTCCTCCAAAAATATGACATGAAACAGCTCCTTTGCTCCCTGCCATATCAAGCTCACATGCCTTTTGTAGAAAGAGCCCTCTCCTTCTTTGCTACTATCCGGGTTACTCCACCTCTTTTTCTCTCACTTGAAAAAACTTCTCCTCTGGGCCCTTGGTTCCCTATATCTGCTCTAATATCTCGAACTCTCCATACAGATATACCTTGGTTTAAGGCCGACTGCCCTGCGAGTGGCAAGACACTTTTCCTATCCCTACTCCTCACCAGATACAAACACCACATACAAATATACACCGACGGCTCACGTATTCCGGACCCTCCTTCAGTTGGTGCCGGTATTTACATACCAAACCAATGCAAAGCTGTTGCATGGAGGTTGCCGGACACTGCTACAATACTTACAGCTGAACTATATGCCCTCGAACAAGCTCTTCAAGCCATCTCCATTCATCAACATTTAATACACCATACACAAATAGGTAATACCATACACCTACAATGGGTACCTTCACACATCGGTGTTGTGGGGAACACCCTGGCCGATCGGGCGGCAGCGGAGGCACACTCACAACCCAGACCCATTTACATTCCTACTGACCAGACAGACTACTGTACTTACATCAGGACTGCTTGTAGACGACACTGGGATAACACACTGACAGACGCTTTACAACTAACTTCATTAAGACACATAAGACAAGACATAAGTCCTCACTGGTGGACCTACTCCCCCAGCAGGGCCCTCGATGTGGCCATAACCAGGCTTAGAATTGGCCACTCAAGACTGAACGCCCATCTTCATCGCCTGGGGATGACACCAGACCCCCACTGCCCTTGGTGCCCTACACAACCTGACACACCAGAACACCTTCTACTACATTGTCCTCGTCACCACTCTCACCGTGTTACTCTCCTTCACTCACTCCGGATCATTGGCCTCCACAGACCTTCACTAAAGGACCTCCTGGGTGGATCACTGGACACTGGACAAGCCTACAAAGCCATTAAACACACAAGAAAATTTCTACACAACACACAACAACTACACAGAATATAACACACTAATTAACCGCACATAGCGCCTTCGGGGCACTAGAGGCTGTGACATCACAGCCTTAAAGGACCCAACAAACAAGAAGAAGAAGAAGAAGAAGTAATCATGGTTCCCAGACTAGAAAGTAAATATTGTCTTTATTTAATTAATTATTTATTCCCTGACTATTCCAAGGTGTTGATAAGTAAATAAATGACCCCTATGATGTAGATAAGTGACGATAAATGCATAAATAAGACGATAAATGACAGAATAATACGATAAATTGTGAACCTGCGAATGGAAAAATTTATCACTGGTAAATATTAACTTTATCTAATTAATTATTTATTCCTTGACAATTCTGAAGTGTTGATAAGTAAATAAATGACCCCTTTGATGTAGATAAAGGGTAATAAATGGATAAATAAGTCGATAAATGACGAAATAAGACGAACCGGTGAACGGAAAAAATAGATAATGATTTTGTTACGGGTAAATGTTGTCTTTATTTACTTAATTATTTATTACTTGGTTATTCCAAGGTGTTGATAAGTAAATAAAGGATCCTTGTGATGTAGATTAATAACGATAAATGGATAAATAAGACGATAAGATAATTATTTAATTATTACTACCTTTATTTTAACTATTATTTATTTCAAGATGTTGGTAAGTAAATAAATGATGATAAATGGATAAATAAGACGATAAATGATGAAATAAGGCAATAACAGATAATTATTAGATTATTACTACCATTATTTTAGTACCATTATTTATTTCAAGGTGTTAAGTAAATAAATTATCCCTGTGATATAAATAAATTGTGATAAAAGGATAAATAAGATGGGAAAAGTCCTCATATGTCCCACAGAATGTTAAAACTATGTAATTAATTTATTTATTCATTTAGTAGAGTTAAAATTGTTATGGTAAATTTACAGAATTACTTCATTAACTATATTGTATATTTTAATATAATTACCTACTTATATAGATATTATACAGTATTTATTAATAATTACTATTTATGTAGACCATTCTAAAACATTTTTCATTATGGTGTTTTGGTAAATATTGAATGAATTACCATTTATCATGTACGGTTTTTTTCTACCTTCATTACCCACTTATTTAGAACATTATAAAACTATTTTATTCTATGGCATTTCATCCACAAATTTCAAAGACATTCAAAGGAAGCATTTTGAAATTAACCTAACCTTACCTTACCTTACCTGACCTTACCTTACCTAACCTTACCTTACATCGCCCCGCCTTACCTGACCTTACCTTACCTTACCTCACCTCGCCCCGCCCCGCCTTACCTTACCTTACCTTACCTAACCTAACCTTACCTTACCTAACCTTACCTAACCTTACCTAACCTTACCTGACCTAACCTAACCTTACCTGACCTAACCTAACCTAGACCACAGCAGACTACCGGACCTAACCTAACCTGGGCAAACTACTGTGAAATAACCGTGGTAAAGTACAGGAAATGGCCGGGGCAAAATACTGTATTTATTGAAAGAATTACCATGTTATAGCAGTGTTGCCAGATCTGGCTAGGTCCCAGTATTTTGCCCTGGTCATTTCCCGTACTTTATCACGGTTATTTCCCGGTCGTTTGTCCAGGTTAGGTCCTGGTAGTCTGCCTTTGTTTAGGTTAGGTTAGGTTAGGTATGGTAAGGTCAGGCTAATTTCAAAATGCCCCATTTAAATTTAACAAAAAACAACAACCATACACAATAACTGTAATTCCTTCAATATTTACTGAAAAAAATGTACGCAATAATGGTAATTCTTTCCATATTTACCCAAAAAATATACACAATAACAATAATAACAGTAATTGTTTCCATATTTAACATAGAGTACTGGTAGTTAAATATAGATATTGTTGTGTTACATATTTTATTATTATGATGATTATTACATTATTTACATTTCCAGGTAGGATTGATTAATGAGGTGTTGCAACAGGTGTGAACCAAGATGTGTTGCAGCATCAATTGTACATCAATGCACACTCCTTCATCCACAGGTAATTTTATTTATTTATTTTGGGTCTGTCATTGATTGCCTTCATCACTATGAAATAATTAGTTGTCTATGTGTATATATGTAACAGTATGTATGTATGTATGTATAATCTCTCTCACTCACTCATACTATCATTGCTTGCCTTCATCACTATGAAATAATTAGTTGTTTATGTGTATATATGTAACAGTATGTATGTATGTATGTATGTATGTATAATCTCTCTCACTCACTCATACTATCATTGCTTGCCTTCATCACTATGAAATAATTAGTTGTTTTAGGCTACTGCTTGGTTTTATAAATAACTTTGGATTTGAAGATGGAACAACTATACTTTGTATATCTTACAGTATACTTGGCAACAGATATGTGTAGTGTTGTGTTGCTGTCTCAGTGTCCTTGACTGTACATGACACACTCAGGTCACACCTACCTACCTACTGTTGGTCAGGTCAAGTAATTCATTCCTTGCTATACCATCACCATGAAATATTCATCACACTCCCTCTGTCCTGCTTTGTACAGCCAAGCAAAGGATATTACATAGAGAATAAAGGGATATTTTATAGGAAACAAAGTCATAGCATGAGAAAAAACTAAAGTATATTGAGAGACAGACAGATAGAGAGACAGACAGGAGAGTAAGGTAAAGAGGTGGATTATAAGTTTATAGGCCTGGTGACTGATGCCCGGGGTAGTAGTACAGACACCTCTGGCCATCACCCAGAGTATCAAATAGTGCTGGTTTGACAATTACCTAGACTAGACTAGACCACAGCAGACTACCAGGACTTAACCTGGACAAACTACCGGGTCTTAACCCGGGCAGACTACCAGGACTTAACATAGGCAAACTACCAGGTCTTAACCTGGGCAGACTACCGGGACTTAACCTGGACAAACTACCTGGTCTTAACCCGGGCAGACTACCAGGACTTAACATAGGCAAACTACCAGGTCTTAACCTGGACAAACTACCTTGAAATGATCGTGATAATGTACAATGAATGACTGGGGCAAAATACTCGGATCTGTCAACACTGCTGCAAAATGGTAATTCTCTCAATAAATACCATAAACTGTAATGCAGCACCTCTCATTATTATTATTATTATTAGCATCATCATCATTATTATTATTAGCATAATTATCATCATCATTATTATTATTATTATTATTATTATTATTATTATTATTACTGTGTCTACTTCTTTGATTGATGAACTAACATTGTTTAATTAATATTTCAGGTTCACAGACAGTTGATAGATAGATAGTTTGTGATAGATACATACATACATACATACATAAAGAGAGAGAGTGAGTGAGTGTGTGTGTGAGAGAGAGTATATATAGATTGATGGATAGATAGATAGATAGTTTGTGATAGATAGATACATACATAAAGAGAGAGAGTGAGTGAGTGTGTGTGTGAGAGAGAGTATATATAGATTGATGGATGGATAGATAGATAGTTTGTGATAGATAGATACATACATACATAAAGAGAGAGAGAGAGAGAGAGAGAGAGAGAGAGAGAGAGAGAGAGAGAGAGAGAGAGAGAGAGAGAGAGAGAGAGAGAGAGAGTATAGATAGAAATGCCTATATTTTAATGTTTTTGTAACCAATGATTTTCAGAAATGATGCATTTTGTTAGTTTTCATTTCTCTCTCGTACACACACACACACACACACACACACACACACACACACACACACACCTGTGATTTCCTGTGATGTTGTTTAGGGGTGACGGCCTAGGTCACGCTGGTGTGCCACCTTTAGTTGGTCGGTGTAACTTGATGTAGCAGGCTGTTCCCTTCAGTGGCCTGGTAATAATGGGGCAGTGAGGGTTTGTCCACCACCTCGTCTAGTCGAGTTTTGAATCTTTCTAAAGATCCAGAGTATGATGGTAGCTCTCGTGGGATACAGTTGAACAGCCGGGGACCCTGCACTGCTATGGAGTTTTCTCTTAGTGTTTGTAGTGTTGTCCATGTCGTCAATATCAGTGGTATGGTGTACATTAGGTCTCTTCTTCCATGTAGTGTTGTCCATGTCGTCAATATCAGTGGTATGGTGTACATTAGGTCTCTTCTTCCATGTAGTGTTGTCCATGTCGTCAATATCAGTGGTATGGTGTACATTAGGTCTCTTCTTCCATGTAGTGTTGTCCATGTCATCAATATCAGTGGTATGGTGTACATTAGGCCTCTTCTTCCATGTAGTGTTGTCCATGTCGTCAATATCAGTGGTATGGTGTACATTAGGCCTCTTCTTCCATGTAGTGTTGTCCATCTCGTTATATGGTGTACATTAGGTCTCTTCTTCCATGTAGTGTTGTCCATCTCGTTATATGGTGTACATTAGGCCTCTTCTTCCATGGTTGGCTGTTCAGATTGAGCTTTCATTTTCCAGCTTAGGTACAAGTCCATTAATAATTTTCCAAATGTATATAATTATGTATTGTTCTCGTGTTCTTTCCAGTGAGTATAATTTGAGGACAGCTAGTCGTTCCCAGTAGTTATTATCCTGCATACCCGCCATCCTTGTAGTAAATGTTTGTTGCATTGCTTCTACTTTTCTAATTTGACCTACTGTACTTGGATTCCAGAGAACACAGCAGTACTCTAAGAGAGGAAGTATAAGTGCTTTATATAGTGTTAGAAGTACAGTACAGTACAGTGGGCTCTCTTGTTGTAAAGGTTCTTAGTATCCATCCCATTGTCTGTCTCACCTTTGTAACTTCTGTTGTCTATTTGTTGTTGAAAGTTGCCATCATCACTTAATGTTACTCCTAGATCCTTGACGTGTCTGTATTGTTCAATTATTTGTCCTTCTGGTGTTCTATAATAATTGTTGGGGATATCAATATTGGGATGACGGTATCTCATCAACTCCAATTTGGAGCTGTTGAAACTCATGTTGTTATTGGCTGCCCACTGGTATATTTTATTTAAATCCATTTGTGTCATTCTAAGGTCTTCGTTGTTCCTCACTGTACTCAAAAGTCTAGTGTCATCTGAAAAAAAAGATGCAGTGCAATGGGAAATATTTGTGTCTATATATCTCATGAATATTAAGTATAGCAAAGGGCCAATGACCGACCCTTGTGCCACTCCGCTCAACACTCCTTCTACAACAACTGCTTGGTTTCTGTTCTCTAAAAAGCACTTCATCCACTTGAGCAGTTTTCCTCTGATTCCAATATGTGACAGTTTCTGTATCAGTATTTGGTGGTCGTCTTTGTCGAAAGCTTTTGAAAAGTCTAGATAAATAACATCGACTGTGGCATCATTCTCAAGTGAATGTAACATGTCCATACGGTGTTGCAGTAGTTGTGATAGACACGATCTACCATGTCTGAATCCATGTTGCTTGGCATTGTGAAGTGTGTGTATATCGAGGTATTCATTTAGCTTGCTCACAACCATTTTTTCAAACACTTTTATTACGTGCGATGTTAATGTGACTGGTGGGTAATTTTTGGGCTCTGTTCTGTCACCACCTTTATAAATTGGCGTAATAAATCCCTCTTTTAGTATTGGTGGCATTACTCGTGTGTGAAGGGATACTCTCCAGAGGATGTAGATAGGTGTGGATAGTGTTTTCATACATTGTTTCAGTAATATAGCAGGGACACCATCTGGTCCTAATGAGGCCTGAGGTCTAATGCTGGATATTGATTGTTCTATATCTATTTCACTCAAGTCAATATCTCTAGACTCTACGTCTGAAGTTCTTGTTATCACCGGGTCAAGTTCTTCGTTTATTTGGTTATTTTCTTGTACACTAAATACAGATACATATTGCATATTGAAGGCTTCTGTCATTTGTTGTGGGTCACTGACTAGTGTACCATTGTGTTTTAAAAGTCCTATTTTGCTCCTTACCTTTGACTTCATTTTTGTATAGTGATAAAAGTATTTAGGGTTGTGGGATATAGCTTCTACTGCTTTTTCTTCTTCTTTAATCCGTTCCGCTTCATGTGATTTGGCCAGCTTTTCTTCTCATGTTCCTCAATTGTTTTTTGATTCTGTTGTCCTCTCTATGTAAAAATTTTTCAGCCAATTTAGTTCTTTTCCTCATCAGAATTTTCCTATCCCTGGGTATATTATTTATTCTTCTATGTACTTTTCTTTCTGGTACAAACTTTGAGCAAATGAAGATGAGTTTTTCTATAATAAAGTCATACATTTCTATTGTAGTCATGTCTTTTAGCTCTTGGTTCCAGTTGACAATATTGATTGAATTGTTCATGCTTGTCCAGTCCATATTATCACTGAAAAAATTCATAGTAGAGAAAGACGAACTCCCGCTACCATTAATTTCCATCATGGGCCTGTGTTCTAAGGTTTCTATAATTAGGAGCTTGTGATCTGACATGGTTGTGTCCTCCGTCCTCACACCACTGATAATATCTTCATTATTGGTGAAGAACAGATCCAAGGTATTAAGGCCGTGGGTTGGCAAGTCAACAATTTGTCTCATCATAAGATATTCCACCATATTAAACAAGGCATTAGCTTGTAATCTGTCCACTAGTGAGCCCCGGTATATACTTAGCTCGTGCCAGTTAGCATTGGGCAGTCCACCATATTAAACAAGGCATTAGCTTGTAGTCTGTCCACTAGTGAGCCCCAGTATATACTTAGCTCATGCCAGTTAGCATTGGGCAGGTTGAAATCTCCGTTGATGATAACAGAGGGCTCTGGATTTCCCATCATTTTCACTTGTACACTTATTTTTTCTAACACACTCACAAAGTTCTCAGTCAGACAACCTGGTGGATGATAAATGGTTACTACCACTGTTCTCCATTTGTGTATGTATAATATTATATATTCAACCTCGCTATTAGACTCCGATGCTATGAATTCGGTGTATGGTATAATATTTTCTCGAACATAAATAGTTACTCCTCCTTTTATTCTTCCTTCTTGTCTGTCTGCTCTATGTATTTGGTATCCCTTTATCATCACTTCCTCATCTCGTATGTCTTTCCTCAGATGGGATTCAGTTATGCAGATTATTATAGTATTATAAGTCTGTGATATTTCTCCTAGCATGTTTGTTTTATATTTCTTTTTATAAGGAAGTAATCCTTCTATGTTGCAGCATATCATTGTAAGCAGCTCTAGTTTGGGGTCGTTATCTTTATTCACTTGTTTATTGCATTTTGTAATCTTTTTATTGTGGTCTTCGTTCAGAGGTAGTTTTTTTCCGATGCATATTGCATTGTCCGCCGAATCACATTGTTTTTGGCTATGATGAAAGATGGGCAGTTGGTATTGAAGGCAGCGTGGTTGGTGTTTTCTCTTCCATTCATAGTACAGTGGTGACATTTTTGTTGGTGTTCATTCATACAATCTTTAGACAAGTGATTACCGGCACAGTGTCCACAAACGGGTTTGTCTGCATAACAATTTTTGTGACCGTATCCCATACATTTGCTACACCTGAGTACCCAGTAATGATCATATACCTTACACCTAACAAAGTGTAGGTGTACCCGATCATCGTTTTTTTTAATGGCAGTCCTTATTTGGGGAGAAATAGCTAGTTCAGCGGTTTTAGTGTCATTATTTTGTGAACCTGGTTTCGTGAACAAAAGCTTCACTCCGTTTTCTTGGTCTATTAGTTCTGTAATGTAAGGATTCTTCTCCAATATTGACTGTACAATTTCCGAATCTTCAATTATATTTGGTATGTACGGAATTGTTATTTTTGGCTTGAACCTCTTTTCATTTTGTATGTCATGTGTGTTCGTTAAGGTGTTTGATCCTTCTAGAGCTTCTAAAGCTTTGTTCCTTGCTGTTTCGGTGGGAAGAATCAATTTAGTCAGATTTTCTTTGTTTGTTTTCATCGATATAACTGGGATATTTTTGAGAACTGGTGTAATTTCTTCTGTGTCTAGTGCACAAGAATCGTGTTTAGGTTTTATGATTACGGCCAAGATAGTGTTTGGTTTGCTACTTACTATTTCTGAGTACTGCTTCTTCAGTTTTATATCCTTGGTATCAGCAATTTTGGCGGGTAACGAACGAAGTTCTGCCTTCACCTCCGTAACCATCTTGTCACGTTCACTTGTCACTGCCGACGTTACTCCCTCCCTCACGGCCTCCTCCACCACAACACCCACTTCATCACTTGATTTTTTCACAACACTTTTCACCTCGCCTCACATTTCAGCAAAGCCTTTCATAACCATTTCCTTTAATTCTTTCATTTCAGCTTTTAGTTCGTCAATCTTATCACTGTTCTTAGTGGGCGTCTCACAAAATATTTCAGCACAGTCGTTACACACCCAGTTTACCCTAGGCAAATTTGTGCCTTTTATTCCACCCATATATACACACGAAGAGTGAAAACCTCCTTTGCACTTTATACACTTAACCACATTTGACTTGCTATTGTCATTCACTTCTAAACATTGTCCACAATGACCGGTATTAGTGGCTCCGGCTAGATTGGCGCCGGCCATGGCAGACTGTACTCACACACACACACACACACACACACACACACTCACACACTCACACACACGTTCACACACGTACACACACATACACACGTACACACATACACACACTCACACACACGTACACACACACACACGTTCACACACGTACACACACACATACACACGCACATACACACACTCACACACATACATACACACACTCACACACATACATACACACACACACGTACACACACATACATACACACACACGTACACACACACGTACACTCACATACACACACACGTACACACACACGTACACACACACGTACACACACACGTACACACACATGTACACACACATATACACATACATGTACACACACATACACACACACACACACATACACACACACATACACACACACTCACACGTACACACACACACACACACACATGTACACACACATACACACACATGTACACACGCATACACACACACATACACACACACATACCTACATACACACACACACATACATACATACATACACACACACACGTACACACACAAATACACGCATACACACACATGTACACACACACACGTACACACACACACGTACACATATACAGCTACACATACACACACATGTACACACACACACTCACACACACGTACACAGGTACACACACACCTGAATGTCCTGAAGGTTGATCAGGAGCTACTGGCTCCCAGGACAAGGCGATGCCTCCTCCTCCGTTAGGGTGATGTTGTTGATGTTTATGTAACACAGCTGATCGTCTATTGAGTTGCTCTCAGCAGCCGTACGGTAGTGATTCAGGTTGGGTTCATGAGGCACAAATTTCAGGAACTTATCGAGATGGTTTTTAAAGAGTTCACAGGTGGCACTGTTCATATTTCGCAGCTGTCTTGGCAGAGAGTTGAACAACCTTGGACCCACCACCGACAGACTGTGATGCCTAATGTTGGTTACTCTGCCAGCACGGATGTTCACTTTGGGTGGCACGCACATAACACCTAGACGTGGGTGGTTCTTGGTAGTGATTCCGATGCGACTCACGTTTGGTACGTGCTTATTTACTATTTTCCATGTGTAAATAATCATATACCGCTCGAGTCTTCTCTCAAGTGAATATAATTTGAGTCTTCGGAGACGATCCCAATAGTTACAGTCCCTCACTGACGATATTTTATTTGTAAAAGTTCTTTGCACTCCCTCCAATGATTTAACTTCACTCCGCTTCCACGGATGCCACAACTGGCAACAATATTCCAGCAGAGGTAGAAGTAGCGAGCGGTACAGAGTAATCATTGGTAACTCTTCTCGAACAGTGAATGTACGTAAGATCCACCCCATCTGCATTCTACACTTCCTCACCACTTGTCCAAACACAGCATCACTAGTCATACAAACTCCAAGATCTTTGACCATATTCCTCTGTTCGATATCCACTCTCTTGAGTGTTTTGTATGTGGTTTGGTTCTTGATATCATTGTTCTTTCCGTACCGTATCAACTCAAATTTTGTGTCATTAAAGCTCATATTATTCTCCTCTGCCCAGGTATAGATAACATTAAGATCATCTTGTAAGTTCACTGTACTGTTTACATTTGTTATTTCACACTGTATCCTGGTATCGTCTGCAAATGATCTTACAGTGGAGTGGACGATTGAGCTGTTGATGTCTGCAATGTGTATCAAAAATAGCAGGGGGCCCAAGACAGACCCCTGTGGTACACCACTCATGACCTCAGTTGCCTGTGAAATAGCTCCCTTTACAGCCACAAATTGGGTTCGGTTAGTTAGAAAAGAGTATATCCATTTTCCAAGTGTACCCGTGATTCCAAGGTTCTGCAATTTATGCAAAAGAACCCCATGGTCGACCTTATCAAAGGCTTTTTCAAAATCCAAATAGACTACATCAACATTGTTACCTTTTTCTAGTGACTCCACTATATTTTCTTGATGTTCAATAAGCTGTGAGAGACAAGAGTGTCCTGCACGAAAACCATGTTGTCCTGGATTCATTAAATGATTTCTTTCCATATAGGATGTCATATTCTTAACTATAATCTTTTCCATGATTTTTATTATATGGGATGTAAGGGCAACAGGTCTGTAGTTTGATGGTTCAGCACGTAGGCCCTTCTTGTAAATTGGTTTTATTTTGCCTTGTTTCAGGAGATCTGGTATAATTCCAGTTTGGAAGGAGCTACTGTATAACATTTTCAGTGGTTTGTCTAACTCACTGTCACAGTTTTTCAAAACGATTGCAGGGAATTCGTCAGGTCCTGGGGCTGCAGTAGTACGAATGGTCCGAATTGCTGTCAAGACATCAGCTTCCGTAAATGGTAGTTCCCTTAATTCCTGTTGTTCCGCCATTGCACTATTAAAAAATGCATCTGGATCATGGATAGTCTTTGTTCTTATTGGTACACTAAAAACTTTTGTAAATTGTTGACTAAATAGTTCGCACAGTTTAGGTGGATCACTCTCCAAGTTACCATCTGTACCTGTCAATGCCATGACGTCAGCTTTCAAGTTTGATTTATTTCTCACAAAGGTGTAAAAATATTTAGGGTTAATTCTTATAGCATCCACTGCAGTCATTTCAGCTGAATGTTGCTGTCTAAGCACAGAATCCCTCAGCTCCTGCTCCATCCTATCCAGTTTTGCTTCCATAAGTCGCTTATTGTTGTCGGATTTTGTAGTTTTTAACTTCTTCCGTATTACTGTTCGTTTTCTCATTAATATTCGCCGGTCTCTAGGAATATTGTTCTTTTGTTGTTCAGGCGTCTTGTTGGGGAGCGCCGGGTACAAATGTCCAAGCATACCTGCAGTATCTCTTCATATAGGACTATAGGCTGGTGACCACCTTCCAACGAGGACCAAGCTATTTGGCTTAACTCGTATTTTATTGCTGACCAGTTGGTTAGGGAGCTAAATAAATTTAGTTTACTAAAGCCAGTATTCTGTCTATCTGGTGATAACTCTGCAGGTTTATGTATCATTATCGATGTTTTAACAGTTACCAAACGGTGATCGCTTGCCCTCCAAGGATTTACATCATACTCCTGTACGATATCGTCGTGATTTATAAAAAATAGGTCCAGAATGTTGTCTTCTCGTGTAGGCAAATCAATGAATTGGTGCAAGCATAAGTCTCTGGCAAACTTCATGAGTGATTCAGCTTGTTGTCTATATGCTGCTCCTCCACCAATGACTCTCTCTGTTTTCCAGTCTATACTTGGGAAGTTAAAATCACCAGTAAGGATGATATTGGGCAAACCTGTACTCACTGCTCCCAGTTTATTCCTGATCTCCTCTAATGGTGTGATGAACATGTTACTCGGACATTCTGGAGGTCTGTATAGTGTTATAACTACCAGATCTAGTTGTTTAATATATAACATGCTGTACTCCACGTACGAGTTTGAATCTGCTGCCAATATATCTACACTGGTTGAACATGTATTATGTATATAGGTTACTACACCACCTTTTTTCCTGCCTGTTGTTCTGTCGGTGTGATAGCATGTATTTCCATTCAGCTGAATTTCCGAATCAAAATGATTTTCTGTTAGGTGTGATTCTGTTAATGCAACGATTATGGCATTTTCTGTAGTTGCTTCTTCATTTAGAATCTTGAGTTTTGTCTTATCATTCCGAGTTAATAATCCAGCTATATTGCCAAACATTACTGTTGTGTATGGAGTCGTTGAACCAGTGGTAGTGGAAGGTGTTATTATATCATCATTGTTGAGTACCGAGACTGTACCTTCATCAACACCAACTCTATTTAGTGTTTTGGCATTTCATCAGACATTGTCATCGTGTTCCTTATGGTTGCTTCCTTAGCTGCAATAAAAGAGGGACATTTTGTGTTGAAAGCCTTATGATTCACTTCAGCTCGTGATGATACAATGCAGTTATGACACTTCTCCATTGTACTATTTGGGCAGACTGATGACAGATGAGTACCTGCACAGTGACCACATCTTGGTTCAGTCATATGACATCCTTCTGTGACATGCCCAAATCACAGGCAGTGACCACATCTCCTAACCCAATACCTGTCATATGTTCCACATCTCATATTTTGTATGTAGAGGGCAGATGTCTTCATAATTACATCACGAACAAGTGGGGAGACACGCACTATGGCCATTTTGGATCCGTTTTCAGGTGTTTTAGAAAACAGTACTTCAAACTTTTCACCATCGGCGACCAGGTCTGATATAATGGGATTTTTGTCCATCACACATTGTTTTATTTCATCATTATCAATATCAGGGGGAACTGAGCAAATTGTAATTTTTTGGTAGGATTTTTCTCACAGCAGATACCTCGTGCTTCGAAACAACATCCTGAGAAATACTTAGAGCTTTCAGTGCGTCAGATTTAGCTTTTAAGTGAGGCAGAGTAATTTTCAAATGTCCTGAACTGTTGGTAGTCATCTTTGTGATTGGAACTGTTTTCAGTGCTGCAGAGATAGCATCTGTTCTGGGCTGTTGGTTGGGGTCTTTAGTCTTCACTAAGACATGTTGCACAGTATCAGGAGTAGTAGAGCGAACAATATCTGAGTATAAACTCTTCTCTGGCTTAATAGCTTCAAAGTTGTTCATTTTCTGCGCCATATTAGTCATTTCCGTTCGTAGTTCATCAATGTTTTTCGCCAGATTGGTAATCATTCCCAATGAGTGCTGCTGAACTGCTGGTTCAGTTGTTTCTGTGACGTCATTGATAGAGCCGGTTCCTAGTTCACTGACCAAGTTCAATATATCATCATATCCGTCGTTTTTTTCCTTTACGCAATCTTCACAAGTGTTAGATACTCTACTTGTGAAATACCTGATCACCATGTACGTCGGCATTCTGGTGCATTTAATATGAAAAAGTCCACTGCACTGATCACATTTGACTTCCATGGTTTCCAGCTGTATCGAGCACTTTTTGCATTCTTGGCCATTTAATTTTACAATTTTGTTAGGGTTCAGCTTTTTCATGCCGGCAACGTGACCCTAGTATTGGTCATGTTGCTTATATTCAACTGTAACAGGTTGGTAGGTTGACAGATCAGCTGACAACAACACAAACACGGAGCGAGGGTCCGGCACACCCTCTCGCCACCAAGGTCACACACACACCCACATACACACACACATACACACACACACATACACACACGTACACACACACGCACACACACTTACACATACACACACACATACACACACACACACACACACACGCACACACACACACACACACGTATACGTACACACACACACACGTATACGTACACACACACACACGTATACGTACACACACACACACATAGACACACTTACTTATTTACTTATGTTACTTATGTGATGGCTTCTAGGGACTTTCAGCCGTTGCCAGCTCTCCAAGTCCCTCCGTAGATCAACTAAAGCCGGAAACTAGGTCTCATTTCATCCTTTATGATGTCATAAGACAGGGTGAAGAGGTGTGTCTTCAGTCTCTTTTTGAATAGAGCAGCTGTTTCTGCTGCCCTAACGAAGCTCGGAAGGTTGTTGTAGAGGCGAGGAGCACTATTTGCGAACGCTCTTTTTCCACATTCCCTTCTGAATCTTGGTTCCATAAGCCTATTCACCTCGCTGCTATGTCGCAATTCTACATTGGTATCCACATGAAAGTCCAGGAGCATATCTCGCATGTAAACTGATTTGCCAAAATTTAACGCTTGATGAACCATAACACACTGCTTGTAAACGATACGTGCCTAATAGGAAGCCAATGTAGTTGTATGAGTGCTGGTGTTATTCGATCTCTTCTTGACAGACCTCGTATCAATCTCGCAGCTCTGTTCATGATCATCTGGAGTTTCTTTAATAGATAATCAGGCAAGCCGTAATATAGGGAATTACAGTAATCCAATTTACTTAGAACATAATTGTAAACTAGTTTCATCATCACACTCTGATCATGGTATTTCCTTACAAAAGCCAAATTCCTCAAGTGGTATCCAGCAATTTGAACCACATGACCAATCTGATCTCTCATCATTAGCTCACTGTCCAACAACACCCCGAGACTCTTCACACATGTGTTGATTGTGATTTCCCTATCAGTCACTTTCAGTTTACGTACTCCCAAGCTGTCGAAGTCAGTTCTACGACCGACATACAGACATTCTGTTTTATCTTGATTTAATTTAAGCTGCCTGGAATCCATCCATTTCTTAATGTCAGTAAGGATAGAGCTCAAATGAGTTTCTGAATCGTGTATATTTGTGAATGACATGTAAAACTGCGTGTCATCTGCAAAAAGCTTGAATCTGACTTCGTACTTTTCAAGTAATACAGAAAGATCTGTAGTATATAAACAGAAGAGTATTGGGCCTAAAACACTACCCTGAGGCACACCTCTTGTTAATGGTATAGCATCAGAAAATTCATTTCCTATTTTTACACAGTAGTTGCGGCCAGTTAGGTAACTCTTCAGGTACAAGAGAGCAGCACCTATTATACCAATACGTTCACAGACACTCAAGAAGACACTGTGCACTACAGTGTCGAATGCAGCACTCAAATCCAGTAATACCAACAGACCACATTTCCCATCATCCATCAAAGTGTGCATGTCACTTACGATAGAACACAGAGCAGTCTCCGTAGAATACAGACGACGGTAGGCTGACTGGTTATCATGAATTGCACCAACCATATCCAAATAATCCATCGATTGAGTTAAAATTACCTTTTCCAAAATCTTGGATTGAAAAGTTAAATTGGATACAGGACGAAATGAGGTGAAAGATTGGGGGTCAAGATTCCCCTTCAATATGGGTGTTACAATAGCTTTCTTTTCAGAGTTTGGGAATACACTATTAGCAATACTCACATTTACCATTTTTGTGATAACGCTGACTAGACGATCAAACCTTTTGTTTCTATTAAACAGCTTGAACGGCATAGGGTCGATTGCAGAGTACGTAGGTTTTGCCTTCTTGATCATCTCACTAACAGTCAATTCACTCACAATTCGGAACTCACTCAATTTAATATCAGAAGTTTGTTCACTCATAACCATATGCGAACTATCACCCACAAACGTCGATATAATATTCTTGATCTTATTATCGAAAAAATATACAAAATCATTGGCCAACTTGCTATCCGAACAGCTCTCCGGCAACTTATGCTTCCTCCTATCACCAGTCAAGCAGTCAAGTATCTTGTAGAGCTCGTGTATATTCGATCCCGCCATTTCAGTTTTCTCTTTGTAATAACTGCCCTTTCTCTTGGTGATAAGCCTTAATTCGTAGTTTCGTGCTTGAGTGTATGCATGTCTACACTCCTCAGTACGATACTTGCGCCACCGTCTTTCCATCTATTTTTTATTAATTTTCGCTTCGTTTATGTCATTGTTGAACCACGGAGATTCATCTTTCACTATTATTTTCTTCTCGACTATTGGACACATTTTGTCGTATTCAGACTTCAGCGTGTAATTGTATAGATTGTACAAACAGTCATGAGACACTCCTTTCACTGCCCACCCATGATTGCACAAATCACCGCATTGCTCGACTATCTTATTACAAACGAGTGATAGTAGACCATCACTATTAAAATTTCTTTTGGACCGAAAAGAAATATTCTTTACTTGCCTTTTACTCAACAACAGGTTCAGATTAAACACCACAAGTTTGTGTACCGGTGAAAGGGAGCATACATTGTCCACCTGAAGGTTACATACCAGGTCTCCAGATGTGTCCACCAAGACCAGATCAATAATATGACCACACATTGATGTGGGCTTGTTCACTACATTAACCAGGTTAAACGTTGCTAACATATCTCTAAATCTCTGAACATAGAGGGCTCCTGGAGTATCAAGCCAAAAATTAAAATCTCCCAACACAATGACATTAGAGCTAATCATGTCAACCGTCTCGAGGTACAGCTTAAGCTCATCAATGAACAAACCAGGGCTAGTAGCAGGGGGTCTATATATTGTTATAAACGTTATTTTTCTTCCACCAGCTTGACACTCAACCTGAAGGAGTTCGAAACTTTCAACCCCCGGCGACTTGCATACCTTCACCTTCTTTATAGAATTTGAAACAAATAGACCAACACCTCCGCCTCGACCCGTACACCTCCATTTATGTAAAAAAGAATGAGTCACCGGAGTCATTTCCTGGATAGCAGCTGAGTCAAATTTCGTTAACCACGTCTCAGTAATGGCATAAAAATCTAAACAGCCATCAACAATCGTCTGGCGTATCTCAAATGTTTTATTTTTAGCAGACTGCACGTTCAATAGTCCACAATTAACACTTTGCATATTAAAAGCCATGGTTAGTGTTGAGTCTGATCCTATTTACTTCCGAGGTGAAAATGGGGCAATACAAACTACTTACAGAGTGTTCACTTTGACGTTTTGAAGCAGCACAGTTGAAGCATTTTCTCACATCAGACTGGCAAGAGCGACCTTCATGCTGACCTGCGCACTTATAGCAATGGGGTGCATGACCTTTGACCTTGGATTGGCAACTATCCGACTTATGACCGAATTTCAGGCAGTGGTAACACAGTAGTGGAAAATAACGATCGTATACCTGATGAACACCCCACTTCAGCTTCAGCTTGTCATTCATCCCGTGAATTCTTGCACATACCTCTGGATCACACTTCAGTGCATAATGTACAGTCCCTCCCGCAGCTGGTCTTTCAGAAACAATTTTCATTTTATTCATAACTCCGTCAATCGATTCCAAATTATTTTTAACAATAATTTTGGGGTCCCATTGCTTCCCATTGGAAACAATTAAATTCCCCACCTCGTGTAACTTATTTTTTGCAGCATTTCTCATCTCTTCAGATTCAAGATTTATAACAATATTTCCCTTGTTAGTGAATTTGGAGTCCATAATTTGAACATCCGACAACAATTCTTCGATCTCTTTCTTCATATCAACCGCTTTTTTGCTACCCTTTGCTTTAATAATAAGAAGATTCTTATTTTTGTGTATGCGTTTCCGTTTCGTGCTTCTCGACACCACCTCAGCCCAGTTCATGCCATCTTTTTCCACCTGGCCCGATTGAGCTGACACAGCCTCTTCCACAGCCAGCGTGACCCCGTCAGTCAGAGCCGGCAAAGCAGCCATTACACTATTCTGAAGATTCTCGGGTAGTCTTATATCCTTCAGCATATTCTTGATTTCAATAATATCACTTTTCATTACATTAATCTCCTCTCGAAGGTAAACTTCACTCTCTATCACTATAGCACAAGGATCACAAACCCAATTTACTTCCGAAGCATTTGATTTCAAACCAGTCATTCTCGTACAAGTGCTATGGCCGCCCAATTTGCACTTGACACACACACACACACACACACACACACACACACACGTATATATGGAGTGTATTTATTATTGGCAACACTGCTTTTATTATTGGCAATTTTTTTTTTTATTATTGCTAATACTTTTATTATTGGCAATACAGCTTTTAATATTGGCAACACTGTTTATATTATTAACAATTTTATTTTCATATTTTACTATTTTTAGTCAAAAATATCTTATATAAAGTAAAATTTAGAATCTTAAGAAATATTAACCAAAAGATAGACGATAAAATTATCTATTGGATGCCATCAACAAATTGTTGATAGATAGATAAATAGACGAGTAATTAACGAAGAAATGAGACACTTTGGTAATATTTTACAATTTTTAGTCAAAAATATAATATATAAAGTGAAATTTCTCATCTTAGGAAATAGATAAATGGATACATGTAAAAACCAAAAGATAGACAATACAATTATCTATTAGATGCCATCAACAAATTGTCGATAGATAGATAAATAGATGAGAAATAAACAAGAAAATTAAGACACTTTTGTCATATTTTACATTTTTTCTTAAAAAATATATTATATAAAGTGAAATTTCTCATCTTAAGAAATAAATAAATAGATACATGTAAATACCAAAATACAGAGAATAAAATTATCTATTAGATGCCACCAACAAATTGTCAATATATAGATAAATAGACGAGTAATAAATTAATAAATAAAGACACTTTGGTCATATTTTAAATTTTTTATAAAATATATTATATGAAGTGAAATTTCTCATCTTAGGAAATAAGGAAATAGATAAATAGATACATGTATATACCGAGAGATAGAAGATAAAATTATCTTTTAAATGCCAACAACAAATTGTCAATAGATAGATAAATAGATGAGTAATAAATGAAACAATTAAGACACTTTTGTCATATTTTACAATTTTTAGTCAAAAATATATTATATAAAATTAAATTTCTCATCTTAGGAACTAGATAAATTGATACATGTATATACCAAAAGATAGACAATAAAATTATTTATTAAATGCCATCAACAAATTGTTGATAGATAGATAAATAGACGAATAATTAACGAAGAAATGGGACACTTTGGTAATATTTTACTATTTTTAGTCAAAAATATAATATATAAAGTGAAATTTCTCATCTTAAGAATAAGATAAATAGGTAGATATATAAACCAAAACATAGACAATAAAATTATCTTTTAGATGCCATCAACAAATTGTCGATAAATAGATAAATAGACGAGTAATTAACATGAAAATTAAGACATTTTTGTCATATTTTACTATTTTTAGTTAAAAATATATTATATAAAGTGAAATTTCTCATCTTAGGAAATAGATAAATAGATACATGTACATACCAAAATATAGACAATAAAATTATCTATTAGATGCCATCAACAAATTGACGATAGATAGATAAATAGACGAGTAATTAACGAAAAAAGTGGGACACTTTGGTCATATTTTACTATTTATAGTCAAAAATATATTATATAAAGTGGAATTTATCATTTTAGGAAATAGATAAATATATATATGTATATACCAAAAGATAGACAATAGAATTATCTATTAGATGCCATCAACAAACTTTCAATAAATAGATAAATAGACGAGTTTTTAACAAGAAAATTAAGACACTTTTGTCATATTTTACTATTTTTAGTCAAAAATATATTATATAAAGTGAAATTTCTCCACTTAAAAAAATAGATAAATTGATACATGTATATACAAAAAGATAGACAATAAAATTATCTATTAGATGCCATCAACAAATTGCTAATAGATAGATAAATAGACGAGTAATAAATGATGAAATGGGACACATTGGTCATATTTTACATTTTTTTGTCAAAAATATAATATATAAAGTGAAATTTCTCATCTTAGGAATAAGATAAATAGATACATGTATAAACCAAACGATAGACAATAAACTTATCTATTAGATGCCATCATCAAATTGTCGATAAATAGATAAATAGACGAGTATTTAACAAGAAAATTAAGACACTTTTGTCATATTTTACTATTTTTAGTTAAAAATATATTATATAAAGTGAAATTTCTCATCTTAGGAAATAGATAAATAGATACATGTATATACCAAAAAATAGACAATAAAATTATCTATTAGATACCATCGACAAATTGTCAATAGATAGATAAATAGACGAGTAATAAATGAAACAATTAAGACACTTTTGTCATATTTTACAATTTTTAGTCAAAAATATATTATATAAAGTGAAATTTCTCCCCTTAAAAAAAAGATAAATAGATACATGTATATACCAAAAGATAGAAAATAGAATTATCTAATAGATGCCTTCAACAAATTGTTGATAGATAGATAAATAGACGAGTAATTAATGAAGAAATGGGACACTTTGGTCATATTTTACATTTTTTTGTCAAAAATATAATATATAAAGTGAAATTTCTCATCTTAGGAAATAGATAAATAGATACATGTAAAAACCAAACGATAGACAATACAATTATCCATTAGATGCCATCAACAAATTGTCGATAGATAGATAAATAGATGAGTAATAAATAAGAAAATTAAGACACTTCGTCATATTTTACAATTTTTAGTAAAAAATATATTATATAAAGTGACATTTCTCATCTTATGAAATAGATAAATTGATACATGTATATACGAAAAGATAGACAATCAAATTATCTATTAGATGCCATCAACAAATTGTCGATAGATAGATAAATAGATGAGTAATAAATGAAATAATTAAGACACTTTCGTCATATTTTCCAATTTTTAGTCAAAAATATAATATATAAAGTGAAATTTCTCATCTTAGGAATAAGATAAATAGATACATGTATATACCAAAAGATAGACAATAAAATTATCTATTAGATGCCATCAACAAATTGTCGATAGATAGATAAATAGATGAGTAATAAACAAGAAAAGTAAGACACTTTTGTCATATTTAACAATTTTTAGTAAAACATATATTATATAAAGTAAAATTTCTCATCTTAGGAATAAGATAAATAGATACATGTATAAACCAAACGATAGACAATAAAATTATCTATTAGATGCCATCAACAAATTGTCGATAAATAGATAAATAGACGAGTAATTAACAAGAAAATTAAGACACTTTTGTCATATTTTACTATTTTTAGTTAAAAATATATTATATAAAGTGAAATTTCTCATCTTAGGAAATAGATAAATAGATACATGTATATACCAAAAGATAGACAATAAAATTATCTATTAGATGCCATCAACAAATTGTCGATAGATAGATAAATAGACGAGTAATTAACGAAAAATTGGGACACTTTGGTCATATTTTACTATTTTTAGTTAAAAATATATTATATAAAGTGAAATTTCTCATCTTAGGAAATAGATAAATAGATACATGTATATACCGAAAGATAGACAAAAAAATTATCTATTAGATGCCATCAACATATTGTCGAAAGAAAGTTAAATAGATGAGTAATAAAACAAAAATAAGACATTTTTGTCATATTTTACTATTTTTAGTCAAAAATATATTATAAAAGGTAAAATTTCGAATCTGAGGAAATAGATAAATAGATACATGTATATACCGAATAATAGACGATAAAATTATCTATTAGATGCCATCAACAAATTGTTGATAGATTGATAAATAGACGAGTAATTAATGAAGAAATGGGACACTTTGGTAATATTTTTTTTTTTTTGTCAAAAATATAATATATAAAGTGAAATATCTCATCTTAGGAAATAGATAAATAGATACATGTAGAAACCAAAAGATAGACAATACAATTATCTATTAGATGCCATCAACAAATTGTCGATAGATAGATAAATAGATGAGTAATAAATGAAATAATTTAGGCACTTTTGTCATATTTTACAATTTTTAGTCAAAAATATAATATATAAAGTGAAATTTCTCATCTTAGGAATAAGATAAATAGATACATGTATAAAGCAAACGATAGACAATAAAATTATCTATTAGATACCATCAACAAATTGTCGATAGATAGATAAATAGATGAGTAATAAACAAGAAAATTAAGACACTTGTCATATTTTACAATTTTTAGTAAAAAATATATTATATAAAGTGAAATTTCTCATCTTAGAAATAAGATAAATAGATACATGTATAAACCAAACGATAGACAATAAAATTATCTATTAGATGCCATCAACAAATTGTCGATAAATAGATAAATAGACGAGTAATTAACAAGAAAATTAAGACACTTTTGTCATATTTTACTATTTTTAGTAAAAAACATATTATATAAAGTGAAATTTCTCATCTTAGGAAATAAATAAATAGATACATGTATATACCAAAATATAGAAAATAAAATTATCTATTAGATGCCATCAACAAATTGTCGATAGATAGATAAATAGACGAGTAATTAACAAGAAAATTAAGACACTTTTGTCATATTTTACTATTTTTAGTAAAAAATATATTATATAAAGTGAAATTTCTCATCATAAAAAAATAAATAAATAGATACATGTATATACCAAAAGATTGACGATAAAATTATCTATTAGATGCCATCGACAAATTGTCAATAGATAGATAAATAGACGAGTAATAAATGAAAGAATTAAGACACTTTTGTCATATTTTACAATTTTTAGTCAAAAATATATTATATAAAGTGAAATTTCCCCTCTTAAAAAATAGATAAATAGATACATGTATATACCTAAAGATAGACGATAAAATTATCTAATAGATGCCATCAACAAATTGTTGATAGATAGATAAATAGACGAGTAATTAATGAAGAAATGGGACACTTTGGTCATATTTTAATTTTTTTTTGTCAAAAATATAATATATAAAGTGAAATTTCTCATTTTAGGAAATAGATAAATTGATACATGTAAAAACCAAACGATAGACAATACAATTATCCATTAGATGCCATCAACAAATTGTCGATAGATAGATAAATAGATGAGTAATAAATAAGAAAAGTAAGACACTTCGTCATATTTTACAATTTTTAGTAAAAAATATATTATATAAAGTGACATTTCTCATCTTATGAAATAGATAAATTGATACATGTATATACGAAAAGATAGACAATCAAATTATCTATTAGATGCCATCAACAAATTGTCGATAGATAGATAAATAGATGAGTAATAAATGAAATAATTAAGACACTTTTGTCATATTTTCCAATTTTTAGTCAAAAATATAATATATAAAGTGAAATTTCTCATCTTAGGAATAAGATAAATAGATACATGTATATACCAAAAGATAGACAATAAAATTATCTATTAGATGCCATCAACAAATTGTCGATAGATAGATAAATAGATGAGTAATAAACAAGAAAAGTAAGACACTTTTGTTATATTTTACAATTTTTAGTAAAACATATATTATATAAAGTAAAATTTCTCATCTTAGGAATAAGATAAATAGATACATGTATAAACCAAACGATAGACAATAAAATTATCTATTAGATGCCATCAACAAATTGTCGATAAATAGATAAATAGACGAGTAATTAACAAGAAAATTAAGACACTTTTGTCATATTTTACAATTTTTAGTAAAAAATATATTATATAAAGTGAAATTTCTCATCTTAGGAAATAGATAAATAGATACATGTATATACCAAAAGATAGACAATAAAATTATCTATTAGATGCCATCAACAAATTGTCGATAGATTGATAAATAGACGAGTAATTAACAAAAAAATGGGACACTTTGGTCATATTTTACTATTTTTAGTCAAAAATATATTATATAAAGTGAAATTTCTCATCTTAAGAAAAAGATAAATTGATACATGTATATACCAAAATATAGACAATAAAATTATCTATTAGATGCCATCAACATATTGTCGAAAGAAAGTTTAATAGATGAGTAATAAAAAAAAAATAAGACATTTTTGTCATATTTTACTATTTTTAGTCAAAAATATATTATAAAAGGTAAAATTTCGAATCTGAGGAAATAGATAAATAGATACATGTATATACCGAATAATAGACGATAAAATTATCTATTAGATGCCATCAACAAATTGTTGATAGATTGATAAATAGACGAGTAATTAATGAAGAAATGGGACACTTTGGTAATATTTTTTTTTTTGTCAAAAATATAATATATAAAGTGAAATATCTCATCTTAGGAAATAGATAAATAGATACGTGTAGAAACCAAAAGATAGACAATACAATTATCTATTAGATGCCATCAACAAATTGTCGATAGATAGATAAATAGATGAGTAATAAATGAAATAATTTAGGCCCTTTTGTCATATTTTACAATTTTTAGTCAAAAATATAATATATAAAGTGAAATTTCTCATCTTAGGAATAAGATAAATAGATACATGTATAAAGCAAACGATAGACAATAAAATTATCTATTAGATACCATCAACAAATTGTCGATAGATAGATAAATATATGAGTAATAAACAAGAAAATTAAGACACTTGTCATATTTTACAATTTTTAGTAAAAAATATATTATATAAAGTGAAATTTCTCATCTTAGAAATAAGATAAATAGATACATGTATAAACCAAACGATAGACAATAAAATTATCTATTAGATGCCATCAACAAATTGTCGATAAATAGATAAATAGACGAGTAATTAACAAGAAAATTAAGACACTTTTGTCATATTTTACTATTTTTAGTAAAAAACATATTATATAAAGTGAAATTTCTCATCTTAGGAAATAAATAAATAGATACATGTATATACCAAAATATAGAAAATAAAATTATCTATTAGATGCCATCAACAAATTGTCGATAGATAGATAAATAGACGAGTAATTAACAAGAAAATTAAGACACTTTTGTCATATTTTACTATTTTTAGTAAAAAATATATTATATAAAGTGAAATTTCTCATCATAAAAAAATAGATAAATAGATACATGTATATACCAAAAGATTGACGATAAAATTATCTATTAGATGCCATCGACAAATTGTCAATAGATAGATAAATAGACGAGTAATAAATGAAAGAATTAAGACACTTTTGTCATATTTTACAATTTTTAGTCAAAAATATATTATATAAAGTGAAATTTCCCCTCTTAAAAAATAGATAAATAGATACATGTATATACCTAAAGATAGACGATAAAATTATCTAATAGATGCCATCAACAAATTGTTGATAGATAGATAAATAGACGAGTAATTAATGAAGAAATGGGACACTTTGGTCATATTTTAATTTTTTTTGTCAAAAATATAATATATAAAGTGAAATTTCTCATTTTAGGAAATAGATAAATTGATACATGTAAAAAACAAACGATAGACAATACAATTATCCATTAGATGCCATCAACAAATTGTCGATAGATAGATAAATAGATGAGTAATAAATAAGAAAAGTAAGACACTTCGTCATATTTTACAATTTTTAGTTAAAAATATATTATATAAAGTGACATTTCTCATCTTATGAAATAGATAAATTGATACATGTATATACGAAAAGATAGACAATCAAATTATCTATTAGATGCCATCAAGAAATTGTCGATAGATAGATAAATAGATGAGTAATAAATGAAATAATTAAGACACTTTTGTCATATTTTCCAATTTTTAGTCAAAAATATAATATATAAAGTGAAATTTCTCATCTTAGGAATAAGATAAATAGATACATGTATATACCAAAAGATAGACAATAAAATTATCTATTAGATGCCATCAACAAATTGTCGATAGATAGATAAATAGATGAGTAATAAACAAGAAAAGTAAGACACTTTTGTCATATTTTACAATTTTTAGTAAAACATATATTATATAAAGTAAAATTTCTCATCTTAGGAATAAGATAAATAGATACATGTATAAACCAAACGATAGACAATAAAATTATGTATTAGATGCCATCATCAAATTGTCGATAAATAGATAAATAGACGAGTAATTAACAAGAAAATTAAGACACTTTTGTCATATTTTACTATTTTTAGTTAAAAATATATTATATAAAGTGAAATTTCTCGTCTTAGGAAATAGATAAATAGATACATGTATATACCAAAAGATAGACAATAAAATTATCTATTAGATGCCATCAACAAATTGTCGATAGATAGATAAATAGACGAGTAATTAACGAAAAATTGGGACACTTTGGTCATATTTTACTATTTTTAGTTAAAAATATATTATATAAAGTGAAATTTCTCATCTTAGGAAATAGATAAATAGATACATGTATATACCGAAAGATAGACAATAAAATTATCTATTAGATGCCATCAACATATTGTCGAAAGAAAGTTAAATAGATGAGTAATAAAAAAGAAAATAAGACATTTTTGTCATATTTTACTATTTTTAGTCAAAAATATGTTATATAAGGTAAAATTTCGAATCTGAGGAAATAGGTAAATAGATACATGTATATACCGAATAATAGACGATAAAATTATCTATTAGATGCCATCAACAAATCGTTGATAGATAGATAAATAAATGAGTAATTAATGAAGAAATGTGACACTTTGGTAATATTTTACATTTTTTTGTCAAAAATATAATATATAAAGTGAAGTTTCTCATCTTAGGAAATAGATAAATAGATACATGTAAAAACCAAAAGATAGACAATACAATTATTTATTAGGTGCCATCAACAAATTGTCGATAGATAGATAAATAAATGAGTAATAAACAAGAAAAGTATGACACTTGTCATATTTTACAATTTTTAGTAAAAAATATATTATATAAAGTGAAATTTCTCATCTTAGGAATAAGATAAATAGATACATTTATAAACCAAACGATAGACAATAAAATTATCTATTAGATGCCATCAACAAATTGTCGATAAATAGATAAATAGACGAGTAATTAACAAGAAAATTAAGACACTTTTGTCATATTTTACAATTTTTAGTAAAAAATATATTATATAAAGTGAAATTTCTCATCTTAGGAAATAGATAAATAGATACATGTATATACCAAAAGATAGACAATAAAATTATCTATTAGATGCCATCAACAAATTGTCGATAGATAGATAAATAGACGAGTAATTAACGAAAAAATGGGACACTTTGGTCATATTTTACTATTTTTAGTCAAAAATATATTATATAAAGTTAAATTTCTCATCTTAGGAATAAGATAAATTGATAAATGTATAAACCAAACGATAGACAATAAAATTATCTATTAGATGCCATCAACAAATTGTCGATAAATAGATAAATAGACGAGTAATTAACAAGAAAATTAAGACACTTTTGTCATATTTTAATATTTTTAGTTAAAAATATATTATATAAAGTGAAATTTCTCATCTTAGGAAATAGATAAATAGATACATGTATATACCAAAAGATAGACAATAAAATTATCTATTAGATGTCATCAACAAATTGTCGATAGATAGATAAATAGACGAGTAATTAACGAAAAACTGGGACACTTTGGTCATATTTTACTATTTTTAGTCAAAAATATATTATATAAAGTGAAATTTCTCATCTTAAGAAAAAGATAAATTGATACATGTATATACCAAAATATAGACAATACAATTATCTATTAGATGCCATCAACATATTGTCGAAAGAAAGTTTAATAGATGAGTAATAAAACAAAAATAAGACATTTTTGTCATATTTTACTATTTTTAGTCAAAAATATATTATAAAAGGTAAAATTTCGAATCTGAGGAAATAGATAAATAGATACATGTATATACCAAATAATAGACGATAAAATTATCTATTAGATGCCATCAACAAATTGTTGATAGATTGATAAATAGACGAGTGATTAATGAAGAAATGGGACACTTTGGTAATATTTTTTTTTTTTTGTCAAAAATATAATATATAAAGTGAAATATCTCATCTTAGGAAATAGATAAATAGATACATGTAGAAACCAAAAGATAGACAATACAATTATCTATTAGATGCCATCAACAAATTGTCGATAGATAGATAAATAGATGAGTAATAAATGAAATAATTTAGGCACTTTTGTCATATTTTACAATTTTTAGTCAAAAATATAATATATAAAGTGAAATTTCTCATCTTAGGAATAAGATAAATAGATACATGTATAAAGCAAACGATAGACAATAAAATTATCTATTAGATACCATCAACAAATTGTCGATAGATAGATAAATAGATGAGTAATAAACAAGAAAATTAAGACACTTGTCATATTTTACAATTTTTAGTAAAAAATATATTATATAAAGTGAAATTTCTCATCTTAGAAATAAGATAAATAGATACATGTATAAACCAAACGATAGACAATAAAATTATCTATTAGATGCCATCAACAAATTGTCGATAAATAGATAAATAGACGAGTAATTAACAAGAAAATTAAGACACTTTTGTCATATTTTACTATTTTTAGTAAAAAACATATTATATAAAGTGAAATTTCTCATCTTAGGAAATAAATAAATAGATACATGTATATACCAAAATATAGAAAATAAAATTATCTATTAGATGCCATCAACAAATTGTCGATAGATAGATAAATAGACGAGTAATTAACAAGAAAATTAAGACACTTTTGTCATATTTTACTATTTTTAGTAAAAAATATATTATATAAAGTGAAATTTCTCATCATAAAAAAATAGATAAATAGATACATGTATATACCAAAAGATTGACGATAAAATTATCTATTAGATGCCATCGACAAATTGTCAATAGATAGATAAATAGACGAGTAATAAATGAAAGAATTACGACACTTTTGTCATATTTTACAATTTTTAGTCAAAAATATATTATATAAAGTGAAATTTCCCCTCTTAAAAAATAGATAAATAGATACATGTATATACCTAAAGATAGACGATAAAATTATCTAATAGATGCCATCAACAAATTGTTGATAGATAGATAAATAGACGAGTAATTAATGAAGAAATGGGACACTTTGGTCATATTTTACATTTTTTTTTGTCAAAAATATAATATATAAAGTGAAATTTCTCATTTTAGGAAATAGATAAATTGATACATGTAAAAACCAAACGATAGACAATACAATTATCCATTTGATGCCATCAACAAATTGTCGATAGATAGATAAATAGATGAGTAATAAATAAGAAAAGTAAGACACTTCGTCATATTTTACAATTTTTAGTAATAAATATATTATATAAAGTGACATTTCTCATCTTATGAAATAGATAAATTAATACATGTATATACGAAAAGATAGACAATCAAATTATCTATTAGATGCCATCAACAAATTGTCGATAGATAGATAAATAGATGAGTAATAAATGAAATAATTAAGACACTTTTGTCATATTTTCCAATTTTTAGTCAAAAATATAATATATAAAGTGAAATTTCTCATCTTAGAAATAAGATAAATAGATACATGTATATACCAAAAGATAGACAATAAAATTATCTATTAGATGCCATCAACAAATTGTCGATAGATAGATAAATAGATGAGTAATAAACAAGAAAAGTAAGACACTTTTGTCATATTTTACAATTTTTAGTAAAACATATATTATATAAAGTAAAATTTCTCATCTTAGGAATAAGATAAATAGATACATGTATAAACCAAACGATAGACAATAAAATTATCTATTAGATGCCATCAACAAATTGTCGATAAATAGATAAATAGACGAGTAATTAACAAGAAAATTAAGACACTTTTGTCATATTTTACTATTTTTAGTTAAAAATATATTATATAAAGTGAAATTTCTCGTCTTAGGAAATAGATAAATAGATACATGTATATACCAAAAGATAGACAATAAAATTATCTATTAGATGCCGTCAACAAATTGTCGATAGATAGATAAATAGACGAGTAATTAACGAAAAATTGGGACACTTTGGTCATATTTTACTATTTTTAGTCAAAAAATTATTATATAAAGTGAAATTTCTCATCTTAAGAAATAGATAAATTGATACATGTATATACCAAAATATAGACTATAAAATTATCTATTAGATGCCATCAACATATTGTCAAAAGAAAGTTTAATAGATGAGTAATAAAAAAAAAATAAGACATTTTTATCATATTTTACTATTTTTAGTCAAAAATATATTATATAAAGTTAAATTTCTCATCTTAGGAATAAGATAAATTGATAAATGTATAAACCAAACGATAGACAATAAAATTATCTATTAGATGCCATCAACAAATTGTCGATAAATAGATAAATAGACGAGTAATTAACAAGAAAATTAAGACACTTTTGTCATATTTTAATATTTTTAGTTAAAAATATATTATATAAAGTGAAATTTCTCATCTTAGGAAATAGATAAATAGATACATGTATATACCAAAAGATAGACAATAAAATTATCTATTAGATGTCATCAACAAATTGTCGATAGATAGATAAATAGACGAGTAATTAACGAAAAATTGGGACACTTTGGTCATATTTTACTATTTTTAGTCAAAAATATATTATATAAAGTGAAATTTCTCATCTTAAGAAAAAGATAAATTGATACATGTATATACCAAAATATAGACAATACAATTATCTATTAGATGCCATCAACATATTGTCGAAAGAAAGTTTAATAGATGAGTAATAAAAAAAAAATAAGACATTTTTGTCATATTTTACTATTTTTAGTCAAAAATATATTATTAAAGGTAAAATTTCGAATCTGAGGAAATAGATAAATAGATACATGTAAATACCAAAATACAGAGAATAAAATTATCTATTAGATGCCATCAACAAATTGTTGATAGATTGATAAATAGTCGAGTAATTAATGAAGAAATGGGACACTTTGGTAATATTTTTTTTTTTTTGTCAAAAATATAATATACAAAGTGAAATATCTCATCTTAGGAAATAGATAAATAGATACATGTAAAAACCAAAAGATAGACAATACAATTATTTATTAGATGCCATCAACAAATTGTCGATAGATAGATAAATAGATGAGTAATAAATGAAATAATTTAGGCACTTTTGTCATATTTTACAATTTTTAGTCAAAAATATAATATATAAAGTGAAATTTCTCATCTTAGGAATAAGATAAATAGATACATGTATAAAGCAAACGATAGACAATAAAATTATCTATTAGATACCATCAACAAATTGTCGATAGATAGATAAATAGATGAGTAATAAACAAGAAAATTAAGACACTTGTCATATTTCACAATTTTTAGTAAAAAAATATATTATATAAAGTGAAATTTCTCATCTTAGAAATAAGATAAATAGATACATGTATAAACCAAACGATAGACAATAAAATTATCTATTAGATACCATCAACAAATTGTCGATAAATAGATAAATAGACGAGTAATTAACAAGAAAATTAAGACACTTTTGTCATATTTTACTATTTTTAGTAAAAAACATATTATATAAAGTGAAATTTCTCATCTTAGGAAATAAATAAATAGATACATGTATATACCAAAATATAGAAAATAAAATTATCTATTAGATGCCATCAACAAATTGTCGATAGATAGATAAATAGACGAGTAATTAACAAGAAAATTAAGACACTTTTGTCATATTTTACTATTTTTAGTAAAAAATATATTATATAAAGTGAAATTTCTCATCATAAAAAAATAGATAAATAGATACATGCATATACCAAAAGATTGACGATAAAATTATCTATTAGATGCCATCCACAAATTGTCAGTAGATAGATAAATAGACGAGTAATAAATGAAAGAATTAAGACACTTTTGTCATATTTTACAATTTTTAGTCAAAAATATATTATATAAAGTGAAATTTCCCCTCTTAAAAAATAGATCAATAGATACATGTATATACCTAAAGATAGACGATAAAATTATCTAATAGATGCCATCAACAAATTGTTGATAGATAGATAAATAGACGAGTAATTAATGAAGAAATGGGACACTTTGGTCATATTTTACATTTTTTTTTGTCAAAAATATAATATATAAAGTGAAATTTCTCATTTTAGGAAATAGATAAATTGATACATGTAAAAACCAAACGATAGACAATACAATTATCCATTAGATGCCATCAACAAATTGTCGATAGATAGATAAATAGATGAGTAATAAATAAGAAAAGTAAGACACTTCGTCATATTTTACAATTTTTAGTAAAAAATATATTATATAAAGTGACATTTCTCATCTTATGAAATAGATAAATTGATACATGTATATACGAAAAGATAGACAATCAAATTATCTATTAGATGCCATCAACAAATTGTCGATAGATAGATAAATAGATGAGTAATAAATGAAATAATTAAGACACTTTTGTCATATTTTCCAATTTTTAGTCAAAAATATAATATATAAAGTGAAATTTCTCATCTTAGGAATAAGATAAATAGATACATGTATATACCAAAAGATAGACAATAAAATTATCTATTAGATGCCATCAACAAATTGTCGATAGATAGATAAATAGATGAGTAATAAACAAGAAAAGTAAGACACTTTTGTCATATTTTACAATTTTTAGTAAAACATATATTATATAAAGTAAAATTTCTCATCTTAGGAATAAGATAAATAGATACATGTATAAACCAAACGATAGACAATAAAATTATCTATTAGATGCCATCAACAAATTGTCGATAAATAGAAAAATAGACGAGTTATTAACAAGAAAATTAAGACACTTTTGTCATATTTTAATATTTTTAGTTAAAAATATATTATATAAAGTGAAATTTCTCGTCTTAGGAAATAGATAAATAGATACATGTATATACCAAAAGATAGACTATAAAATTATCTATTAGATGCCATCAACATATTGTCAAAAGAGAGTTTAATAGATGAGTAATAAAAAAAAAATAAGACATTTTTGTCATATTTTACTATTTTTAGTCAAAAATATATTAAATAAAGTGAAATTTCTCATCTTAAGAAATAGATAAATTGATACATGTATATACCAAAATATAGACTATAAAATTATCTATTAGATGCCATCAACATATTGTCAAAAGAGAGTTTAATAGATGAGTAATAAAAAAAAAATAAGACATTTTTGTCATATTTTACTATTTTTAGTCAAAAATATATTATAAAAGGTAAAATTTCGAATCTGAAGAAATAGATAAATAGATACAAGTATATACCGAATAATAGATGATAAAATTATCTATTAGATGCCAACAACAAATTGTTGATAGATAGATAAATAGACGAGTAATTAATGAAAAAATGGGACACTTTGGTAATATATTTTTTTTTTGTCAAAAATATAATATATAAAGTGAAATTTCTCATTTTAGGAAATAGATAAATAGATACATGTATAAACCAAAATATAGACAATACAATTATCTATTAGATGCCATCAACAAATTGTCGATAGATAGATAAATAGATGAGTAATAAACAAGAAACATAAGACACTTTTGTCATATTTTACAATTTTTAGTCAAAAATATATTATATAAAGTGAAATTTCTCATCTTAGTAATAAGATAAATAGATACATGTTTAAACCAAACGATAGACAATAAAATTATCTATTAGATGCCATCAACATATTGTCGAAAGAAAGTTTAATAGATGAGTAATAATAAAAAAAATAAGACATTTTTGTCATATTTTACTATTTTTAGTCAAAAATATATTATAAAAGGTAAAATTTCGAATCTGAAGAAATAGATAAATAGATACATGTATATACCGAATAATAGATGATAAAATTATCTATTAGATGCCAACAACAAATTGTTGATAGATAGATAAATAGACGAGTAATTAATGAAGAAATGGGACACTTTGGTAATATATTTTTTTTTTTGTCAAAAATATAATATATAAAGTGAAATTTCTCATTTTACGAAATAGATAAATAGATACATGTATATAACAAAAAAAAGACCATAAAATTATCTATTAGATGTCATCAACAAATTGTCGATAGATAGATAAATAGACGAGTAATTAACGAAAAATTGGGACACTTTGGTCATATTTTACTATTTTTAATAAAAAATATATTATATAAAGTGAAATTTCTCATCTTAAGAAATAGATAAATAGATACATGTATAAACCAAACGATAGACAATAAAATTATCTATTAGATGCCATCAACAAATTGTCGATAAATAGATAAATAGACGAGTAATTAACAAGAAAATTAAGACACTTTTGTCATATTTTACTATTTTTAGTTAAAAATATATTATATAAAGTGAAATTTCTCATCTTAGGAAATAGATAAATAGATACATGTATATACCAAAAGATAGACAATAAAATTATCTATTAGATGCCATCAACAAATTGTCGATAGATAGATAAATAGACGAGTAATTAACGAAAAATTGGGACACTTTGGTCATATTTTACTACTTTTAGTTAAAAATATATTATATAAAGTGAAATTTCACCATCTTAGGAAATAGATAAATAGATACATGTATATACCGAAAGATAGACAATAAAATTATCTATTAGATGCCTTCAACATATTGTCGAAAGAAAGTTAAATAGATGAGTAATAAAAAAGAAAATAAGACATTTTTGTCATATTTTACTATTTTTAGTCAAAAATATATTATATAAGGTAAAATTTCGAATCTGAGGAAATAGGTAAATAGATACATGTATATACCGAATAATAGACGATAAAATTATCTATTAGATGCCATCAACAAATCGTTGATAGATAGATAAATAGACGAGTAATTAATGAAGAAATGTGACACTTTGGTAATATTTTACATGTTTTTGTCAAAAATATAATATATAAAGTGAAATTTCTCATCTTAAAAAATAGATAAATAGATACATGTATATACCTAAAGATAGACGATAAAATTATCTAATAGATGCCATCAACAAATTGTTGATAGATAGATAAATAGACGAGTAATTAATGAAGAAATGGGACACTTTGGTAATATTTTACATTTTTTTTTGTCAAAAATATAATATATAAAGTGAAATTTCTCATTTTAGGAAATAGATAAATTGATACATGTAAAAACCAAACGATAGACAATACAATTATCCATTAGATGCCATCAACAAATTGTCGATAGATAGATAAATAGATGAGTAATAAATAAGAAAAGTAAGACACTTCGTCATATTTTACAATTTTTAGTAAAAAATATATTATATAAAGTGACATTTCTCATCTTATGAAATAGATAAATTGATACATGTATATACGAAAAGATAGACAATCAAATTATCTATTAGATGCCATCAACAAATTGTCGATAGATAGATAAATAGATGAGTAATAAATGAAATAATTAAGACACTTTTGTCATATTTTCCAATTTTTAGTCAAAAATATAATATATAAAGTGAAATTTCTCATCTTAGGAATAAGATAAATAGATACATGTATATACCAAAAGATAGACAATAAAATTATCTATTAGATGCCATCAACAAATTGTCGATAGATAGATAAATAGATGAGTAATAAACAAGAAAAGTAAGACACTTTTGTCATATTTTACAATTTTTAGTAAAACATATATTATATAAAGTAAAATTTCTCATCTTAGGAATAAGATAAATAGATACATGTAAAAACCAAACGATAGACAATAAAATTATCTATTAGATGCCATCAACAAATTGTCGATAAATAGATAAATAGACGAGTAATTAACAAGAAAATTAAGACACTTTTGTCATATTTTACTATTTTTAGTTAAAAATATATTATATAAAGTGAAATTTCTCGTCTTAGGAAATAGATAAATAGATACATGTATAAACCAAAAGATAGACAATAAAATTATCTATTAGATGCCGTCAACAAATTGTCGATAGATAGATAAATAGACGAGTAATTAACGAAAAATTGGGACACTTTGGTCATATTTTACTATTTTTAGTCAAAAATATATTATATAAAGTGAAATTTCTCATCTTAAGAAATAGATAAATTGATACATGTATATACCAAAATATAGACTATAAAATTATCTATTAGATGCCATCAACATATTGTCAAAAGAAAGTTTAATAGATGAGTAATAAAAAAAAAATAAGACATTTTTGTCATATTTTACTATTTTTAGTCAAAAATATATTATAAAAGTTAAATTTCGAATCTGAAGAAATAGATAAATAGATACAAGTATATACCGAATAATAGATGATAAAATTATCTATTAGATGCCAACAACAAATTGTTGATAGATAGATAAATAGACGAGTAATTAATGAAGAAATGGGACACTTTGGTAATATTTTTTTTTTTTTGTCAAAAATATAATATATAAAGTGAAATTTCTCATTTTAGGAAATAGATAAATAGATACATGTAAAAACCAAAATATAGACAATACAATTATCTATTAGATGCCATCAACAAATTGTCGATAGATAGATAATTAGATGAGTAATAAACAAGAAACATAAGACACTTTTGTCATATTTTACAATTTTTAGTCAAAAATATATTATATAAAGTGAAATTTCTCATCTTAGTAATAAGATAAATAGATACATGTTTAAACCAAACGATAGACAATAAAATTATCTATTAGATGCCATCAACATATTGTCGAAAGAAAGTTTAATAGATGAGTAATAAAAAAAAAAATAAGACATTTTTGTCATATTTTACTATTTTTAGTCAAAAATATATTATAAAAGGTAAAATTTCGAATCTGAAGAAATAGATAAATAGATACATGTATATACCGAATAATAGATGATAAAATTATCTATTAGATACCAACAACAAATTGTTGATAGATAGATAAATAGACGAGTAATTAATGAAGAAATGGGACACTTTGGTAATATTTTTTTTTTTTGTCAAAAATATAATATATAAAGTGAAATTTCTCATTTTAGGAAATAGATAAATAGATACATGTATATAACAAAAAAAAGACCATAAAATTATCTATTAGATGTCATCAACAAATTGTCGATAGATAGATAAATAGACGAGTAATTAACGAAAAATTGGGACACTTTGGTCATATTTTACTATTTTTAATAAAAAATATATTATATAAAGTGAAATTTCTCATCTTAAGAAATAGATAAATAGATACATGTATAAACCAAACGATAGACAATAAAATTATCTATTAGATGCCATCAACAAATTGTCGATAAATAGATAAATAGACGAGTAATTAACAAGAAAATTAAGACACTTTTGTCATATTTTACTATTTTTAGTTAAAAATATATTATATAAAGTGAAATTTCTCGTCTTAGGAAATAGATAAATAGATACATGTATATACCAAAAGATAGACAATAAAATTATCTATTAGATGCCATCAACAAATTGTCGATAGATAGATAAATAGACGAGTAATTAACGAAAAATTGGGACACTTTGGTCATATTTTACTATTTTTAGTTAAAAATATATTATATAAAGTGAAATTTCACCATCTTAGGAAATAGATAAATAGATACATGTATATACCGAAAGATAGACAATAAAATTATCTATTAGATGCCTTCAACATATTGTCGAAAGAAAGATAAATAGATGAGTAATAAAAAAGAAAATAAGACATTTTTGTCATATTTTACTATTTTTAGTCAAAAATATATTATATAAGGTAGAATTTCGAATCTGAGGAAATAGGTAAATAGATACATGTATATACCGAATAATAGACGATAAAATTATCTATTAGATGCCATCAACAAATCGTTGATAGATAGATAAATAGACGAGTAATTAATGAAGAAATGTGACACTTTGGTAATATTTTACATTTTTTTGTCAAAAATATAATATATAAAGTGAAATTTCTCATCTTAAAAAATAGATAAATAGATACATGTATATACCTAAAGATAGATGATAGAATTATCTAATAGATGCCATCAACAAATTGTTGATAGATAGATAAATAGACGAGTAATTAATGAAGAAATGGGACACTTTGGTAATATATTTTTTTTTTTGTCAAAAATATAATATATAAAGTGAAATTTCTCATTTTAGGAAATAGATAAATAGATACATGTATAAACCAAAATATATACAATACAATTATCTATTAGATGCCATCAACAAATTGTCGATAGATAGATAAATAGATGAGTAATAAACAAGAAACATAAGACACTTTTGTCATATTTTACAATTTTTAGTCAAAAATATATTATATAAAGTGAAATTTCTCATCTTAGTAATAAGATAAATAGATACATGTTTAAACCAAACGATAGACAATAAAATTATCTATTAGATGCCATCAACATATTGTCGAAAGAAAGTTTAATAGATGAGTAATAAAAAAAAAATAAGACATTTTTGTCATATTTTACAATTTTTAGTCAAAAATATATTATAAAAGGTAAAATTTCGAATCTGAAGAAATAGATAAATAGATACATGTATATACCGAATAATAGATGATAAAATTATCTATTAGATGCCAACAACAAATTGTTGATAGATAGATAAATAGACGAGTAATTAATGAAGAAATGGGACACTTTGGTAATATATTTTTTTTTTGTCAAAAATATAATATATAAAGTGAAATTTCTCATTTTAGGAAATAGATAAATAGATACATGTATATAACAAAAAAAAGGCCATAAAATTATCTATTAGATGTCATCAACAAATTGTCGATAGATAGATAAATAGACGAGTAATTAACGAAAAATTGGGACACTTTGGTCATATTTTACTATTTTTAATAAAAAATATATTATATAAAGTGAAATTTCTCATCTTAGAAATATGATAAATAGATACATGTATAAACCAAACGATAGACAATAAAATTATCTATTAGATGCCATCAACAAATTGTCGATAAATAGATAAATAGACGAGTAATTAACAAGAAAATTAAGACACTTTTGTCATATTTTACTATTTTTAGTCAAAAATATATTATATAAAGTGAAATTTCTCATCTTAGGAAATAGATAAATAGATACATGTATATACCAAAAGATAGACCATAAAAAAAAACATTTTTGTCATATTTTACTATTTTTAGTCAAAAATATATTATAAAAGGTAAAATTTCGAATCTGAAGAAATAGATAAATAGATACAAGTATATACCGAATAATAGATGATAAAATTATCTATTAGATGCCAACAACAAATTGTTGATAGATAGATAAATAGACGAGTAATTAATGAAGAAATGGGACACTTTGGTAATATATTTTTTTTTTTGTCAAAAATATAATATATAAAGTGAAATTTCTCATTTTAGGAAATAGATAAATAGATACATGTAAAAACCAAAATATAGACAATACAATTATCTATTAGATGCCATCAACAAATTGTCGATAGATAGATAAATAGATGAGTAATAAACAAGAAACATAAGACACTTTTGTCATATTTTACAATTTTTAGTCAAAAATATATTATATAAAGTGAAATTTCTCATCTTAGTAATAAGATAAATAGATACATGTTTAAACCAAACGATAGACAATGAAATTATCTATTAGATGCCATCAACATATTGTCGAAAGAAAGTTTAATAGATGAGTAATAAAAAAAAAAATAAGACATTTTTGTCATATTTTACTATTTTTAGTCAAAAATATATTATAAAAGGTAAAATTTCGAATCTGAAGAAATAGATAAATAGATACATGTATATACCGAATAATAGATGATAAAATTATCTATTAGATGCCAACAACAAATTGTTGATAGATAGATAAATAGACGAGTAATTAATGAAGAAATGGGACACTTTGGTAATATATATTTTTTTTGTAAAAATATAATATATAAAGTGAAATTTCTCATTTTAGGAAATAGATAAATAGATACATGTATATAACAAAAAAAAGACCATAAAATTATCTATTAGATGTCATCAACAAATTGTCGATAGATAGATAAATAGACGAGTAATTAACGAAAAATTGGGACACTTTGGTCATATTTTACTATTTTTAGTCAAAAATATATTATATAAAGTGAAATTTCTCATCTTAAGAAATAGATAAATAGATACATGTATAAACCAAACGATAGACAATAAAATTATCTATTAGATGCCATCAACAAATTGTCGATAAATAGATAAATAGACGAGTAATTAACAAGAAAATTAAGACACTTTTGTCATATTTTACTATTTTTAGTTAAAAATATATTATATAAAGTGAAATTTCTCGTCTTAGGAAATAGATAAATAGATACATGTATATACCAAAAGATAGACAATAAAATTATCTATTAGATGCCATCAACAAATTGTCGATAGATAGATAAATAGACGAGTAATTAACGAAAAATTGGGACACTTTGGTCATATTTTACTATTTTTAGTTAAAAATATATTATATAAAGTGAAATTTCACCATCTTAGGAAATAGATAAATAGATACATGTATATACCGAAAGATAGACAATAAAATTATCTATTAGATGCCTTCAACATATTGTCGAAAGAAAGTTAAATAGATGAGTAATAAAAAAGAAAATAAGACATTTTTGTCATATTTTACTATTTTTAGTCAAAAATATATTATATAAGGTAAAATTTCGAATCTGAGGAAATAGGTAAATAGATACATGTATATACCGAATAATAGACGATAAAATTATCTATTAGATGCCATCAACAAATCGTTGATAGATAGATAAATAGACGAGTAATTAATGAAGAAATGTGACACTTTGGTAATATTTTACATTTTTTTGTCAAAAATATAATATATAAAGTGAAATTTCTCATCTTAGGAAATAGATAAATAGATACATGTAAAAACCAAAAGATAGACAATACAATTATTTATTAGGTGCCATCAACAAATTGTCGATAGATAGATAAATAAATGAGTAATAAACAAGAAAAGTAAGACACTTGTCATATTTTACAATTTTTAGTAAAAAATATATTATATAAAGTGAAATTTCTCATCTTAGGAATAAGATAAATAGATACATTTATAAACCAAACGATAGACAATAAAATTATCTATTAGATGCCATCAACAAATTGCCGATAAATAGATAAATAGACGAGTAATTAACAAGAAAATTAAGACACTTTTGTCATATTTTACAATTTTTAGTAAAAAATATATTATATAAAGTGAAATTTTCATCTTAGGAAATAGATAAATAGATATATGTATATACCAAAAGATAGACAATAAAATATCTATTAGATGCCATCAACAAATTGTCGATAGATAGATAAATAGACGAGTAATTAACAAAAAATTGGGACACTTTGGTCATATTTTACTATTTTTTGTCAAAAATATATTATATAAAGTTAAATTTCTCATCTTAGGAATAAGATAAATAGATACATGTATAAACCAAACGATAGACAATAAAATTATCTATTAGATGTTATCAACAAATTGTCGATAAATAGATAAATAGACGAGTAATTAACAAGAAAATTAAGACACTTTTGTCATATTTTAATATTTTTAGTTAAAAATATATTATATAAAGTGAAATTTCTCATCTTAGGAAAAAGATAAATAGATACATGTATATACCAAAAGATAGACGATAAAATTATCTATTAGATGCCATCAACAAATTGTCGATAGATAGATAAATAGACGAGTAATTAACGAAAAATTGGGACACTTTGGTCATATTTTACTATTTTTAGTCAAAAATATATTATATAAAGTGAAATTTCTCATCTTAAGAAATAGATAAATTGATACATGTATATACCAAAATATAGACAATAAAATTATCTATTAGATGCCATCAACATATTGTCGAAAGAAAGTTTAATAGATGAGTAATAAAAAAAAAATAAGACATTTTTGTCATATTTTACTATTTTTAGTAAAAAATATATTATAAAAGGTAAAATTTCGAATCTGAAGAAATAGATAAATAGATACATGTATATACCGAATAATAGATGATAAAATTATCTATTAGATGCCAACAACAAATTGTTGATAGATAGATAAATAGACGAGTAATTAATGAAGAAATGGGACACTTTGGTAATATATTTTTTTTTTGTCAAAAATATAATATATAAAGTGAAATTTCTCATTTTAGGAAATAGATAAATAGATACATGTAAAAACCAAAAGATAGACAATACAATTATCTATTTGATGCCATCAACAAATTGTCGATAGATAGATAAATAAATGAGTAATAAACAAGAAACATAAGACACTTTTGTCATATTTTACAATTTTTAGTAAAAAATATATTATATAAAGTGAAATTTCTCACCGTAGGAATAAGATAAATAGATACATGTTTAAACCAAACGATAGACAATAAAATTATCTATTAGATGCCATCAACAAATTGTCGATAAATAGATAAATAGACGAGTAATTAACAAGAAAATTAAGACACTTTTGTCATATTTTACTATTTTTAGTTAAAAATATATTATATAAAGTGAAATTTCTCATCTTAGGAAATAGATAAATAGATACATGTATATACCAAAAGATAGACCATAAAATTATCTATTAGATGCCATCAACAAATTGTCGATAGATAGATAAATAGACGAGTAATTAACGAAAAATTGGGACACTTTGGTCATATTTTACTATTTTTAGTCAAATATATATTATATAAAGTGAAATTTCTCATCTTAAGAAATAGATAAATTGATACATGTATATACCAAAATATAGACAATAAAATTATCTATTAGATGCCATCAACATATTGTCGAAAGAAAGTTAAATAGATGAGTAATAAAAAAAAAATAAGACATTTTTGTCATATTTTACTATTTTTAGTCAAAAATATATTATAAAAGGTAAAATTTCGAATCTGAGGAAATAGATAAATAGATACATGTATATACCGAATAATAGACGATAAAATTATCTATTAGATGCCATCAACAAATTGTTGATAGATTGATAAATAGACGAGTAATTAATGAAGAAATGGGACACTTTGGTTTTTTTCTTTTTTTTTGTCAAAAATATAATATATAAAGTGAAATATCTCATCTTAGGAAATAGATAAATAGATACATGTATAAACCAAAAGATAGACAATACAATTATCTATTAGATATCATCAACAAATTGTCGGTAGATAGATAAATAGATGAGTAATAAACAAGAATAGTAAGACACTTGTCATATTTTACAATTTTTAGTAAAAAATATATTATATAAAGTGAAATTTCTCATCTTAGAAATATGATAAATAGATACATGTATAAACCAAACGATAGACAATAAAATTATCTATTAGATGCCATCAACAAATTGTCGATAAATAGATAAATAGACGAGTAATTAACAAGAAAATTAAGACACTTTTGTCATATTTTACTATTTTTAGTCAAAAATATATTATATAAAGTGAAATTTCTCATCTTAGGAAATAGATAAATAGATACATGTATATACCAAAAGATAGACCATAAAATTATCTATTTGATGCCATCAACAAATTGTCGATAGATAGATAAATAGACGAGTAATTAACGAAAAATTGGGACACTTTGGTCATATTTTACTATTTTTAGTCAAATATATATTATATAAAGTGAAATTTCTCATCTTAAGAAATAGATAAATTGATACATGTATATACCAAAATATAGACAATAAAATTATCTATTAGATGCCATCAACATATTGTCGAAAGAAAGTTAAATAGATGAGTAATAAAAAAAAAATAAGACATTTTTGTCATATTTTACTATTTTTAGTCAAAAATATATTATAAAAGGTAAAATTTCGAATCTGAGGAAATAGATAAATAGATACATGTATATACCGAATAATAGACGATAAAATTATCTATTAGATGCCATCAACAAATTGTTGATAGATTGATAAATAGACGAGTAATTAATGAAGAAATGGGACACTTTGGTAATATTTTTATTTTTTTCAAAAATATAATATATAAAGTGAAATATCTCATCTTAGGAAATAGATAAATAAATACTTGTATAAACCAGAAGATAGACAATACAATTATCTATTAGATGCCATCAACAAATTGTCGATAGATAGATAAATAGATGAGTAATAAATGAAATAATTTAGGCACTTTTGTCATATTTTACAATTTTTAGTCAAAAATATAATATATAAAGTGAAATTTCTCATCGTAGGAATAAGATAAATAGATACATGTATAAAGCAAACGATAGACAATAAAATTATCTATTAGATACCATCAACAAATTGTCGATAGATAGATAAATAGATGAGTAATAAACAAGAAAAGTAAGACACTTGTCATATTTTACAATTTTTAGTAAAAAAGATATTATATAAAGTGAAATTTCTCATCTTAGAAATAAGATAAATAGATACATGTATAAACCAAACGATAGACAATAAAATTATCTATTAGATGCCATCAACAAATTGTCGATAGATAGATAAATAGACGAGTAATTAACAAGAAAATTAAGACACTTTTGTCATATTTTACTATTTTTAGTCAAAAATATATTATATAAAGTGAAATTTCTCATCATAAAAAAATAGATAAATAGATACATGTATATTCCAAAAGATAGAAGATAAAATTATCTATTAGATGCCATCGACAAATTGTCAATAGATAGATAAATAGACGAGTAATAAATGAAAGAATTAAGACACTTTTGTCATATTTTGCAATTTTTAGTCAAAAATATATTATATAAAGTGAAATTTCCCCTCTTAAAAAATAGATAAATAGATACATGTAAATACCAAAATATAGACAATACAATTATCTATTAGATGTCATCAACAAATTGTCGATAGATAGATAAATAGACGAGTAATTAACGAAAAATTGGGACACTTTGGTCATATTTTACTATTTTTAGTCAAAAATATATTATATAAAGTGAAATTTCTCATCTTAAGAAATAGATAAATTGATACATGTATATACCAAAATATAGACAATAAAATTATCTATTAGATGCCATCAACATATTGTCGAAAGAAAGTTAAATAGATGAGTAATAAAAAAAAAAATAAGACATTTTTGTCATATTTTACTATTTTTAGTCAAAAATATATTATAAAAGGTATAATTTCGAATCTGAGGAAATAGATAAATAGATACATGTATATACCGAATAATAGACGATAAAATTATCTATTAGATGCCATCAACAAATTGTTGATAGATTGATAAATAGACGAGTAATTAATGAAGAAATGGGACACTTTGGTAATATTTTTTTTTTTGTCAAAAATATAATATATAAAGTGAAATATCTCATCTTAGGAAATAGATAAATAGATACATGTATAAACCAAAAGATAGACAATACAATTATCTATTAGATATCATCAACAAATTGTCGGTAGATAGATAAATAGATGAGTAATAAACAAGAATAGTAAGACACTTGTCATATTTTACAATTTTTAGTAAAAAATATATTATATAAAGTGAAATTTTTCATCTTAGAAATATGATAAATAGATACATGTATAAACCAAACGATAGACAATAAAATTTTCTATTAGATGCCATCAACAAATTGTCGATAAATAGATAAATAGACGAGTAATTAACAAGAAAATTAAGACACTTTTGTCATATTTTACTATTTTTAGTCAAAAATATATTATATAAAGTGAAATTTCTCATCTTAGGAAATAGATAAATAGATACATGTATATACCAAAAGATAGACCATAAAATTATCTATTTGATGCCATCAACAAATTGTCGATAGATAGATAAATAGACGAGTAATTAACAAACAATTGGGACACTTTGGTCATATTTTACTATTTTTAGTCAAATATATATTATATAAAGTGAAATTTCTCATCTTAAGAAATTATCTATTTGATGCCATCAACAAATTGTCGATAGATAGATAAATAGACGAGTAATTAACGAACAATTGGGACACTTTGGTCATATTTTACTATTTTTAGTCAAATATATATTATATAAAGTGAAATTTCTCATCTTAAGAAATAGATAAATTGATACATGTATATACCAAAATATAGACAATACAATTATCTATTAGATGCCATCAACATATTGTCGAAAGAAAGTTAAATAGATGAGTAATAAAAAAAAAATAAGACATTTTTGTCATATTTTATTATTTTTAGTCAAAAATATATTATAAAAGGTAAAATTTCGAATCTGAGGAAATAGATAAATAGATACATGTATATACCGAATAATAGACGATAAAATTATCTATTAGATGCCATCAACAAATTGTTGATAGATTGATAAATAGACGAGTAATTAATGAAGAAATGGGACACTTTGGTAATATTTTTATTTTTTTCAAAAATATAATATATAAAGTGAAATATCTCATCTTAGGAAATAGATAAATAAATACTTGTATAAACCAAAAGATAGACAATACAATTATCTATTAGATGCCATCAACAAATTGTCGATAGATAGATAAATAGATGAGTAATAAATGAAATAATTTAGGCACTTTTGTCATATTTTACAATTTTTAGTCAAAAATATAATATATAAAGTGAAATTTCTCATCGTAGGAATAAGATAAATAGATACATGTATAAAGCAAACGATAGACAATAAAATTATCTATTAGATACCATCAACAAATTGTCGATAGATAGATAAATAGATGAGTAATAAACAAGAAAAGTAAGACACTTGTCATATTTTACAATTTTTAGTAAAAAAGATATTATATAAAGTGAAATTTCTCATCTTAGAAATAAGATAAATAGATACATGTATAAACCAAACGATAGACAATAAAATTATCTATTAGATGCCATCAACAAATTGTCGATAGATAGATAAATAGACGAGTAATTAACAAGAAAATTAAGACACTTTTGTCATATTTTACTATTTTTAGTCAAAAATATTTTATATAAAGTGAAATTTCTCATCATAAAAAAATAGATAAATAGATACATGTATATACCAAAAGATAGACGATAAAATTATCTATTAGATGCCATCGACAAATTGTCAATAGATAGATAAATAGACGAGTAATAAATGAAAGAATTAAGACACTTTTGTCATATTTTACAATTTTTAGTCAAAAATATATTATATAAAGTGAAATTTCCCCTCTTAAAAAATAGATAAATAGATACATGTAAATACCAAAATATAGACAATACAATTATCTATTAGATTTCATCAACAAATTGTCGATAGATAGATAAATAGACGAGTAATTAACGAAAAATTGGGACACTTTGGTCATATTTTACTATTTTTAGTCATAAATATATTATATAAAGTGAAATTTCCCCTCTTAAAAAATAGATAAATAGATACATGTATAAACCAAAAGATAGACAATACAATTATCTATTAGATACCATCAACAAATTGTCGGTAGATAGATAAATAGATGAGTAATTAACAAGAATAGTAAGACACTTGTCATATTTTACAATTTTTAGTAAAAAATATATTATATAAAGTGAAATTTCTCATCTTAGAAATAGATAAATAGATACATGTATATACCAAAATATAGACAATAAAATTATCTATTAGATGCCATCAACAAATTGTCAATAGATAGATAAATAGACGAGTAATAAATGAAAGAATTAAGACACTTTCGTCATATTTTACAATTTTTAGTCAAAAATATATTATATAAAGTGAAATTTCCCCTCTTAAAAAATAGATAAATAGATACATGTATATACCTAAAGATAGACGATAAAATTATCTAATAGATGCCATCAACAAATTGTTGATAGATAGATAAATAGACGAGTAATTAATGAAGAAATGGGACACTTTGGTCATATTTTACATTTTTTTTTTGTCAAAAATTTAATATATAAAGTGAAATTTCTCATCTTAGGAAATAGATAAATTGATACATGTAAAAACCAAAAGATAGACAATACAATTATCCATTAGATGCCATCAACAAATTGTCGATAGATAGATAAATAGATGAGTAATAAACAAGAAAAGTAAGGCACTTTTGTCATATTTTACAATTTTTAGTAAAAAATATATTATATAAAGTGAAATTTCTCATCTTAAGAAATAGATAAATTGATACATGTATATGCGAAAAGATAGACAATAAAATTATCTATTAGGCGCCATCAACAAATTTTTCATAGATAGACAAATAGACGAGTAATAAATGAATAAATAAAGACACTTTGGTCATATTTTACAATTTTGTCAAAAATATATTATATAAAGTGTCATTTCTCATCTTATGAAATAGATAAATTGATACATGTATATACAAAAAGATAGACAATAAAATTATCTATTAGATGCCATCAACAAATTGTCGATAGATAGATAAATAGATGAGTAATAAATGAAATAATTAAGACACTTTTGTCATATTTTACAATTTTTAGTCAAAAATATAATATATAAAGTGAAATTTCTCATCTTAGGAATAAGATAAATAAATACATGTATAAACCAAACGATAGACAATAAAACTATCTATTAGATGCCATCAACAAATTATCGATAAATAGATAAATAGACGATTAATTAACAAGAAAATTAAGACATTTTTGTCATATTTTACTATTTTTAGTTAAAAATATATTATATAAAGTGAAATTTCTCATCATAAAAAAATAGATAAACAGATACATGTATATACCAAAAGATAGACGATAAAATTATCTATTAGATGCCATCGACAAATTGTCAATAGATAGATAAATAGACGAGTAATAAATGAAACAATTAAGACACTTTTGTCATATTTTACAATTTTTTGTCAAAAATATATTATATAAAGTGAAATTTCTCCTCTTAAAAAATAGATAAATAGATACATGTATATACCAAAAGATAGAAAATAGAATTATCTAATAGATGCCATCAACAAATTGTCGATAGATAGATAAATAGATGAGTAATAAATGAAATCATTAAGAAACTTTTGTCATATTTTACAATTTTTAGTCAAAAATATAATATATAAAGTAAAATTTCTCATCTTAGGAATAAGATAAATAGATACATGTATAAACCAAATGATAGACAATAAAATTATCTATTAGATACCATCAACAAATTGTCGATAGATAGATAAATAGATGAGTAATTAACGAAAAATTGGGACACTTTGGTCATATTTTACAATTTTTAGTCAAAAATATATTATATAAGGTAAAATTTCGAATAAGAGGAAATAGATAAATAGATACATGTATATACCAAATAATAGACGATAAAATTATCTATTAGATGCCATCAACAAATTGTTGATAGATAGATAAATAGACGAGTAATTAATGAAGAAATGGGACACTTTGTTAATATTTTACAATTTTTAGTCAAAAATATAATATATAAAGTGAAATTTCTCATCTTAGGAAATAGATAAATATATATATGTATAAACCAAACGATAGACAATAAAATTATCTATTAGATGCCATCAACAAATTGTCGATAAATAGATAAATAGACGAGTAATTAACAAGAAAATTAAGACTCTTTTGTCATATTTTACTATTTTTAGTTAAAAATATATTATATAAAGTAAAATTTCTCATCTTAGGAAATAGATAAATAGATACATGTATATACCAAAAGATAGACAATAAAATATCTATTAGATGCCATCAACAAATTGTCGATAGATAGATAAATAGACGAGTAATTAACAAAAAATTGGGACACTTTGGTCATATTTTACTATTTTTAGTCAAAAATATATTATATAAAGTGAAATTTCTCATCTTAGGAAATAGATAAATAGATATATGTATATACTAGAAAATAGACGATAAAATTATCTATTAGATGCCATCAACAAATTGTTGATAGATAGACAAATAGAGGAGTAATAAACAAGAAAATTAAGACACTTTTGTCATATTTTTCTATTTTTAGTAAAAAATATATTATATAAAGTGAAATATCTCATCTTAGGAAATAGATAAATAGATACATGTATATACAGAAAGATAGACAATAAAATTATCTATTAGATGCCATCAACAAATTGTCAATAGATAGAAAAATAGACGAGTAATGAATGAAACAATTAAGACACTTTTGTCATATTTTACAATTTTTAGTAAAAAATATATTATATAAAGTGAAATTTTTCATCTTAGGAATAAGATAAATAGATACATGTATAAACCAAACGATAGACAATAAAATTATCTATTAGATGCCATCAACAAATTGTCGATAAATAGATAAATAGATGAGTAATAAACAAGAAAATTAAGACACTTTTGTCATATTTTACAATTTTTAGTAAAAAATATATTATATAAAGTGAAATTTCTCATCTTAGGAATAAGATAAATAGATACATTTATAAACCAAACGATAGACAATAAAATTATCTATTAGATGCCATCAACAAATTGTCGATAAATAGATAAATAGACGAGTAATTAACAAGAAAATTAAGACACTTTTGTCATATTTTACTATTTATAGTCAAAAATATATTATATAAAGTGACATTTCTCATCTTAGGAAATAGATGAATTGATACATGTATATACGAAAATATACACAATAAAATTATCTATTAGATGCCATCAACAAATTGTCAATAGATAGATAAATAGACGAGTAATAAATGAAACAATAAAGAAATTTTGTCATATTTTACAATTTTTAGTCAAAAATATATTATATAAAGTAAAATTTCTCATCTTAGAAAATAGATAAATAGATACATGTATATACCAAAAAATAGACAATACAATTATCTATTAGATGCCATCAACAAATTATCGATAGATAGATAAATAGATGAGTAATAAACAAGAAACATAAGACACTTTTGTCATATTTTACAATTTTTAGTCAAAAATATATTATATAAAGTGAAATTTCTCATCTTAGTAATAAGATAAATAGATACATGTTTAAACCAAACGATAGACAATGAAATTATCTATTAGATGCCATCAACATATTGTCGAAAGAAAGTTTAATAGATGAGTAATAAAAAAAAAAATAAGACATTTTTGTCATATTTTACTATTTTTAGTCAAAAATATATTATAAAAGGTAAAATTTCGAATCTGAAGAAATAGATAAATAGATACATGTATATACCGAATAATAGATGATAAAATTATCTATTAGATGCCAACAACAAATTGTTGATAGATAGATAAATAGACGAGTAATTAATGAAGAAATGGGACACTTTGGTAATATATTTTTTTTTTTTCAAAAATATAATATATAAAGTGAAATTTCTCATTTTAGGAAATAGATAAATAGATACATGTATATAACAAAAAAAAAGACCATAAAATTATCTATTAGATGTCATCAACAAATTGTCGATAGATAGATAAATAGACGAGTAATTAACGAAAAATTGGGACACTTTGGTCATATTTTACTATTTTTAGTCAAAAATATATTATATAAAGTGAAATTTCTCATCTTAGGAAATAGATAAATAGATACATGTATATACCAAAAGATAGACAATACAATTATCTATTAGATGCCATCAACAAATTGTCGATAGATAGATAAATAGATGAGTAATAAATGAAATAATTTAGGCACTTTTGTCATATTTTACAATTTTTAGTCAAAAATATAATATATAAAGTGAAATTTCTCATCGTAGGAATAAGATAAATAGATACATGTATAAAGCAAACGATAGACAATAAAATTATCTATTAGATACCATCAACAAATTGTCGATAGATAGATAAATAGATGAGTAATAAACAAGAAAAGTAAGACACTTGTCATATTTTACAATTTTTAGTAAAAAAGACATTATATAAAGTGAAATTTCTCATCTTAGAAATTAGATAAATAGATACATGTATAAACCAAACGATAGACAATAAAATTATCTATTAGATGCCATCAACACATTGTCAATAGATAGATAAATAGACGAATAATAAATGAAAGAATTAAGACACTTTTGTCATATTTTACAATTTTTAGTCAAAAATATATTATATAAAGTGAAATTTCCCCTCTTAAAAAATAGATAAATAGATACATGTAAATACCAAAATATAGACAATACAATTATCTATTAGATGTCATCAACAAATTGTCGATAGATAGATAAATAGACGAGTAATTAACGAAAAATTGGGACACTTTGGTCATATTTTACTATTTTTAGTCAAAAATATATTATATAAAGTGAAATTTCTCATCTTAAGAAATAGATAAATTGATACATGTATATACCAAAATATAGACAATAAAATTATCTATTAGATGCCATCAACATATTGTCGAAAGAAAGTTAAATAGATGAGTAATAAAAAAAAAAATAAGACATTTTTGTCATATTTTACTATTTTTAGTCAAAAATATATTATAAAAGGTATAATTTCGAATCTGAGGAAATAGATAAATAGATACATGTATATACCGAATAATAGACGATAAAATTATCTATTAGATGCCATCAACAAATTGTTGATAGATTGATAAATAGACGAGTAATTAATGAAGAAATGGGACACTTTGGTAATATTTTTTTTTTTGTCAAAAATATAATATATAAAGTGAAATATCTCATCTTAGGAAATAGATAAATAGATACATGTATAAACCAAAAGATAGACAATACAATTATCTATTAGATATCATCAACAAATTGTCGGTAGATAGATAAATAGATGAGTAATAAACAAAAATAGTAAGACACTTGTCATATTTTACAATTTTTAGTAAAAAATATATTATATAAAGTGAAATTTCTCATCTTAGAAATATGATAAATAGATACATGTATAAACCAAACGATAGACAATAAAATTTTCTATTAGATGCCATCAACAAATTGTCGATAAATAGATAAATAGACGAGTAATTAACAAGAAAATTAAGACACTTTTGTCATATTTTACTATTTTTAGTCAAAAATATATTATATAAAGTGAAATTTCTCATCTTAGGAAATAGATAAATAGATACATGTATATACCAAAAGATAGACCATAAAATTATCTATTTGATGCCATCAACAAATTGTCGATAGATAGATAAATAGACGAGTAATTAACGAAAAATTGGGACACTTTGGTCATATTTTACTATTTTTAGTCAAATATATATTATATAAAGTGAAATTTCTCATCTTAAGAAATAGATAAATTGATACATGTATATACCAAAATATAGACAATACAATTATCTATTAGATGCCATCAACATATTGTCGAAAGAAAGTTAAATAGATGAGTAATAAAAAAAAAATAAGACATTTTTGTCATATTTTACTATTTTTAGTCAAAAATATATTATAAAAGGTAAAATTTCGAATCTGAGGAAATAGATAAATAGATACATGTATATACCGAATAATAGACGATAAAATTATCTATTAGATGCCATCAACAAATTGTTGATAGATTGATAAATAGACGAGTAATTAATGAAGAAATGGGACACTTTGGTAATATTTTTATTTTTTTCAAAAATATAATATATAAAGTGAAATATCTCATCTTAGGAAATAGATAAATAAATACTTGTATAAACCAAAAGATAGACAATACAATTATCTATTAGATGCCATCAACAAATTGTCGATAGATAGATAAATAGATGAGTAATAAATGAAATAATTTAGGCACTTTTGTCATATTTTACAATTTTTAGTCAAAAATATAATATATAAAGTGAAATTTCTCATCGTAGGAATAAGATAAATAGATACATGTATAAAGCAAACGATAGACAATAAAATTATCTATTAGATACCATCAACAAATTGTCGATAGATAGATAAATAGATGAGTAATAAACAAGAAAAGTAAGACACTTGTCATATTTTACAATTTTTAGTAAAAAAGATATTATATAAAGTGAAATTTCTCATCTTAGAAATAAGATAAATAGATACATGTATAAACCAAACGATAGACAATAAAATTATCTATTAGATGCCATCAACAAATTGTCGATAGATAGATAAATAGACGAGTAATTAACAAGAAAATTAAGACACTTTTGTCATATTTTACTATTTTTAGTCAAAAATATTTTATATAAAGTGAAATTTCTCATCTTAAAAAAATAGATAAATAGATACATGTATATACCAAAAGATAGACGATAAAATTATCTATTAGATGCCATCGACAAATTGTCAATAGATAGATAAATAGACGAGTAATAAATGAAAGAATTAAGACACTTTTGTCATATTTTACAATTTTTAGTCAAAAATATATTATATAAAGTGAAATTTCCCCTCTTAAAAAATAGATAAATAGATACATGTAAATACCAAAATATAGACAATACAATTATCTATTAGATGTCATCAACAAATTGTCGATAGATAGATAAATAGACGAGTAATTAACGAAAAATTGGGACACTTTGGTCATATTTTACTATTTTTAGTCAAAAATATATTATATAAAGTGAAATTTCCCCTCTTAAAAAATAGATAAATAGATACTTGTATAAACCAAAAGATAGACAATACAATTATCTATTAGATACCATCAACAAATTGTCGGTAGATAGATAAATAGATGAGTAATAAACAAGAATAGTAAGACACTTGTCATATTTTACAATTTTTAGTAAAAAATATATTATATAAAGTGAAATTTCTCATCTTAGAAATAGATAAATAGATACATGTATATACCAAAATATAGACAATAAAATTATCTATTAGATGCCATCAACAAATTGTCAATAGATAGATAAATAGACGAGTAATAAATGAAAGAATTAAGACACTTTTGTCATATTTTACTATTTTTAGTCAAAAATATATTATATAAAGTGAAATTTCCCCTCTTAAAAAATAGATAAATAGATACATGTATATACCTAAAGATAGACGATAAAATTATCTAATAGATGCCATCAACAAATTGTTGATAGATAGATAAATAGACGAGTAATTAATGAAGAAATGGGACACTTTGGTCATATTTTACATTTTTTTTTTGTCAAAAATTTAATATATAAAGTGAAATTTCTCATCTTAGGAAATAGATAAATTGATACATGTAAAAACCAAAAGATAGACAATACAATTATCCATTAGATGCCATCAACAAATTGTCGATAGATAGATAAATAGATGAGTAATAAACAAGAAAAGTAAGGCACTTTTGTCATATTTTACAATTTTTAGTAAAAAATATATTATATAAAGTGAAATTTCTCATCTTAAGAAATAGATAAATTGATACATGTATATGCGAAAAGATAGACAATAAAATTGTCTATTAGGCGCCATCAACAAATTTTCCATAGATAGATAAATAGACGAGTAATAAATGAATAAATAAAGACACTTTGGTCATATTTTACAATTTTGTCAAAAATATATTATATAAAGTGTCATTTCTCATCTTATGAAATAGATAAATTGATACATGTATATACGAAAAGATAGACAATAAAATTATCTATTAGATGCCATCAACAAATTGTCGATAGATAGATAAATAGATGAGTAAAAAATGAAATAATTAAGACACTTTTGTCATATTTTACAATTTTTAGTCAAAAATATAATATATAAAGTGAAATTTCTCATCTTAGGAATAAGATAAATAAATACATGTATAAACCAAACGATAGACAATAAAACTATCTATTAGATGCCATCAACAAATTATCGATAAATAGATAAATAGACGAGTAATTAACAAGAAAATTAAGACATTTTTGTCATATTTTACTATTTTTAGTTAAAAATATATTATATAAAGTGAAATTTCTCATCATAAAAAAATAGATAAATAGATACATGTATATACCAAAAGATAGACGATAAAATTATCTATTAGATGCCATCGACAAATTGTCAATAGATAGATAAATAGACGAGTAATAAATGAAACAATTAAGACACTTTTGTCATATTTTACAATTTTTTGTCAAAAATATACTATATAAAGTGAAATTTCTCCTCTTAAAAAATAGATAAATAGATACATGTATATACCAAAAGATAGAAAATAGAATTATCTAATAGATGCCATCAACAAATTGTCGATAGATAGATAAATAGATGAGTAATAAATGAAATAATTAAGAAACTTTTGTCATATTTTACAATTTTTAGTCAAAAATATAATATATAAAGTAAAATTTCTCATCTTAGGAATAAGATAAATAGATACATGTATAAACCAAATGATAGACAATAAAATTATCTATTAGATACCATCAACAAATTGTCGATAGATAGATAAATAGACGAGTAATTAACGAAAAATTGGGACACTTTGGTCATATTTTACAATTTTTAGTCAAAAATATATTATATAAGGTAAAATTTCGAATAAGAGGAAATAGATAATTAGATACATGTATATACCAAATAATAGACGATAAAATTATCTATTAGATGCCATCAACAAATTGTTGATAGATAGATAAATAGACGAGTAATTAATGAAGAAATGGGACACTTTGTTAATATTTTACAATTTTTAGTCAAAAATATAATATATAAAGTGAAATTTCTCATCTTAGGAAATAGATAAATAGATACATGTATATACCAAAAGATAGACAATAAAATATCTATTAGATGCCATCAACAAATTGTCGATAGATAGATAAATAGACGAGTAATTAACAAAAAATTGGGACACTTTGGTCATATTTTACTATTTTTAGTCAAAAATATATTATATAAAGTGAAATTTCTCATCTTAGGAAATAGATAAATAGATATATGTATATACTAGAAAATAGACGATAAAATTATCTATTAGATGCCATCAACAAATTGTTGATAGATAGACAAATAGAGGAGTAATAAACAAGAAAATTAAGACACTTTTGTCATATTTTTCTATTTTTAGTAAAAAATATATTATATAAAGTGAAATATCTCATCTTAGGAAATAGATAAATAGATACATGTATATACAGAAAGATAGACAATAAAATTATCTATTAGATGCCATCAACAAATTGTCAATAGATAGAAAAATAGACGAGTAATGAATGAAACAATTAAGACACTTTTGTCATATTTTACAATTTTTAGTAAAAAATATATTATATAAAGTGAAATTTCTCATCTTAGGAATAAGATAAATAGATACATGTATAAACCAAACGATAGACAATAAAATTATCTATTAGATGCCATCAACAAATTGTCGATAAATAGATAAATAGATGAGTAATAAACAAGAAAATTAAGACACTTTTGTCATATTTTACAATTTTTAGTAAAAAATATATTATATAAAGTGAAATTTCTCATCTTAGGAATAAGATAAATAGATACATTTATAAACCAAACGATAGACAATAAAATTATCTATTAGATGCCATCAACAAATTGTCGATAAATAGATAAATAGACGAGTAATTAACAAGAAAATTAAGACACTTTTGTCATATTTTACTATTTATAGTCAAAAATATATTATATAAAGTGACATTTCTCATCTTAGGAAATAGATGAATTGGTACATGTATATACGAAAATATACACAATAAAATTATCTATTAGATGCCATCAACAAATTGTCAATAGATAGATAAATAGACGAGTAATAAATGAAACAATAAAGAAATTTTGTCATATTTTACAATTTTTAGTCAAAAATATATTATATAAAGTAAAATTTCTCATCTTAGAAAATAGATAAATAGATACATGTATATACCAAAAAATAGACAATACAATTATCTATTAGATACCATCAACAAATTATCGATAGATAGATAAATAGATGAGTAATAAACAAGAAACATAAGACACTTTTGTCATATTTTACAATTTTTAGTCAAAAATATATTATATAAAGTGAAATTTCTCATCTTAGTAATAAGATAAATAGATACATGTTTAAACCAAACGATAGACAATGAAATTATCTATTAGATGCCATCAACATATTGTCGAAAGAAAGTTTAATAGATGAGTAATAAAAAAAAAATAAGACATTTTTGTCATATTTTACTATTTTTAGTCAAAAATATATTATAAAAGGTAAAATTTCGAATCTGAAGAAATAGATAAATAGATACATGTATATACCGAATAATAGATGATAAAATTATCTATTAGATGCCAACAACAAATTGTTGATAGATAGATAAATAGACGAGTAATTAATGAAGAAATGGGACACTTTGGTAATATATTTTTTTTTTTCAAAAATATAATATATAAAGTGAAATTTCTCATTTTAGGAAATAGATAAATAGATACATGTATATAACAAAAAAAAAGACCATAAAATTATCTATTAGATGTCATCAACAAATTGTCGATAGATAGATAAATAGACGAGTAATTAACGAAAAATTGGGACACTTTGGTCATATTTTACTATTTTTAGTCAAAAATATATTATATAAAGTGAAATTTCTCATCTTAAGAAATAGATAAATAGATACATTTATAAACCAAACGATAGACAATAAAATTATCTATTAGATGCCATCAAGAAATTGTCGATAAATAGATAAATAGACGAGTAATTAACAAGAAAATTAAGACACTTTTGTCATATTTTACTATTTTTAGTTAAAAATATATTATATAAAGTGAAATTTCTCGTCTTAGGAAATAGATAAATAGATACATGTATATACCAAAAGATAGACAATAAAATTATCTATTAGATGCCTTCAACATATTGTCGAAAGAAAGTTAAATAGATGAGTAATAAAAAAGAAAATAAGACATTTTTGTCATATTTTACTATTTTTAGTCAAAAATATATTATATAAGGTAAAATTTCGAATCTGAGGAAATAGGTAAATAGATACATGTATATACCGAATAATAGACGATAAAATTATCTATTAGATGCCATCAACAAATCGTTGATAGATAGATAAATAGACGAGTAATTAATGAAGAAATGTGACACTTTGGTAATATTTTACATTTTTTTGTCAAAAATATAATATATAAAGTGAAATTTCTCATCTTAGGAAATAGATAAATAGATACATGTAAAAACCAAAAGATAGACAATACAATTATTTATTAGGTGCCATCAACAAATTGTCGATAGATAGATAAATAAATGAGTAATAAACAAGAAAAGTAAGACACTTGTCATATTTTACAATTTTTAGTAAAAAATATATTATATAAAGTGAAATTTCTCATCTTAGGAATAAGATAAATAGATACATTTATAAACCAAACGATAGACAATAAAATTATCTATTAGATGCCATCAACAAATTGCCGATAAATAGATAAATAGACGAGTAATTAACAAGAAAATTAAGACACTTTTGTCATATTTTACAATTTTTAGTAAAAAATATATTATATAAAGTGAAATTTTCATCTTAGGAAATAGATAAATAGATACATGTATATACCAAAAGATAGACAATAAAATATCTATTAGATGCCATCAACAAATTGTCGATAGATAGATAAATAGACGAGTAATTAACAAAAAATTGGGACACTTTGGTCATATTTTACTATTTTTTGTCAAAAATATATTATATAAAGTTAAATTTCTCATCTTAGGAATAAGATAAATAGATACATGTAAAAACCAAACGATAGACAATAAAATTATCTATTAGATGCCATCAACAAATTGTCGATAAATAGATAAATAGACGAGTAATTAACAAGAAAATTAAGACACTTTTGTCATATTTTAATATTTTTAGTTAAAAATATATTATATAAAGTGAAATTTCTCATCTTAGGAAAAAGATAAATAGATACATGTATATACCAAAAGATAGACAATAAAATTATCTATTAGATGCCATCAACAAATTGTCGATAGATAGATAAATAGACGAGTAATTAACGAAAAATTGGGACACTTTGGTCATATTTTACTATTTTTAGTCAAAAATATATTATATAAAGTGAAATTTCTCATCTTAAGAAATAGATAAATTGATACATGTATATACCAAAATATAGACAATAAAATTATCTATTAGATGCCATCAACATATTGTCGAAAGAAAGTTTAATAGATGAGTAATAAAAAAAAAATAAGACATTTTTGTCATATTTTACTATTTTTAGTAAAAAATATATTATAAAAGGTAAAATTTCGAATCTGAAGAAATAGATAAATAGATATATGTATATACCGAATAATAGATGATAAAATTATCTATTAGATGCCAACAACAAATTGTTGATAGATAGATAAATAGACGAGTAATTAATGAAGAAATGGGACACTTTGGTAATATATTTTTTTTTTGTCAAAAATATAATATATAAAGTGAAATTTCTCATTTTAGGAAATAGATAAATAGATACATGTAAAAACCAAAAGATAGACAATACAATTATCTATTAGATGCCATCAACAAATTGTCGATAGATAGATAAATAGATGAGTAATAAACAAGAAACATAAGACACTTTTGTCATATTTTACAATTTTTAGTAAAAAATATATTATATAAAGTGAAATTTCTCATCGTAGGAATAAGATAAATAGATACATGTTTAAACCAAACGATAGACAATAAAATTATCTATTAGATGCCATCAACAAATTGTCGATAAATAGATAAATAGACGAGTAATTAACAAGAAAATTAAGACACTTTTGTCATATTTTACTATTTTTAGTTAAAAATATATTATATAAAGTGAAATTTCTCATCTTAGGAAATAGATAAATAGATACATGTATATACCAAAAGATAGACCATAAAATTATCTATTAGATGCCATCAACAAATTGTCGATAGATAGATAAATAGACGAGTAATTAACGAAAAATTGGGACACTTTGGTCATATTTTACTATTTTTAGTCAAATATATATTATATAAAGTGAAATTTCTCATCTTAAGAAATAGATAAATTGATAAATGTATATACCAAAATATAGACAATAAAATTATCTATTAGATGCCATCAACATATTGTCGAAAGAAAGTTAAATAGATGAGTAATAAAAAAAAAATAAGACATTTTTGTCATATTTTACTATTTTTAGTCAAAAATATATTATAAAAGGTAAAATTTCGAATCTGAGGAAATAGATAAATAGATACATGTATATACCGAATAATAGACGATAAAATTATCTATTAGATGCCATCAACAAATTGTTGATAGATTGATAAATAGACGAGTAATTAATGAAGAAATGGGACATTTTGGTAATATTTTTTTTTTTTCAAAAATATAATATATAAAGTGAAATATCTCATCTTAGGAAATAGATAAATAGATACTTGTATAAACCAAAAGATAGACAATACAATTATCTATTAGATGCCATCAACAAATTGTCGATAGATAGATAAATAGATGAGTAATAAATGAAATTATTTAGGCACTTTTGTCATATTTTACAATTTTTAGTCAAAAATATAATATATAAAGTGAAATTTCTCATCTTAGGAATAAGATAAATAGATACATGTATAAAGCAAACGATAGACAATAAAATTATCTATTAGATACCATCAACAAATTGTCGATAGATAGATAAATAGATGAGTAATAAACAAGAAAAGTAAGACACTTGTCATATTTTACAATTTTTAGTAAAAAATATATTATATAAAGTGAAATTTCTCATCTTAGAAATAAGATAAATAGATACATGTATAAACCAAACGATAGACAATAAAATTATCTATTAGATGCCATCAACAAATTGTCGATAGATAGATAAATAGACGAGTAATTAACAAGAAAATTAAGACACTTTTGTCATATTTTACTATTTTTAGTCAAAAATATATTATATAAAGTGAAATGTCTCATCATAAAAAAATAGATAAATAGATACATGTATATACCAAAAAATAGACGATAAAATTATCTATTAGATGCCATCGACAAATTGTCAATAGATAGATAAATAGACGAGTAATAAATGAAAGAATTAAGACACTTTTGTCATATTTTACAATTTTTAGTCAAAAATATATTATATAAAGTGAAATTTCCCCTCTTAAAAAATAGATAAATAGATACATGTAAATACCAAAATATAGACAATACAATTATCTATTAGATGTCATCAACAAATTGTCGATAGATAGATAAATAGACGAGTAATTAACGAAAAATTGGGACACTTTGGTCATATTTTACTATTTTTAGTCAAAAATATATTATATAAAGTGAAATTTCTCATCTTAAGAAATAGATAAATTGATACATGTATATACCAAAATATAGACAATAAAATTATCTATTAGATGCCATCAACATATTGTCGAAAGAAAGTTAAATAGATGAGTAATAAAAAAAAAAATAAGACATTTTTGTCATATTTTACTATTTTTAGTCAAAAATATATTATAAAAGGTATAATTTCGAATCTGAGGAAATAGATAAATAGATACATGTATATACCGAATAATAGACGATAAAATTATCTATTAGATGCCATCAACAAATTGTTGATAGATTGATAAATAGACGAGTAATTAATGAAGAAATGGGACACTTTGGTAATATTTTTTTTTTTTGTCAAAAATATAATATATAAAGTGAAATATCTCATCTTAGGAAATAGATAAATAGATACATGTATAAACCAAAAGATAGACAATACAATTATCTATTAGATATCATCAACAAATTGTCGGTAGATAGATAAATAGATGAGTAATAAACAAGAATAGTAAGACACTTGTCATATTTTACAATTTTTAGTAAAAAATATATTATATAAAGTGAAATTTCTCATCTTAGAAATATGATAAATAGATACATGTATAAACCAAACGATAGACAATAAAATTATCTATTAGATGCCATCAACAAATTGTCGATAAATAGATAAATAGACGAGTAATTAACAAGAAAATTAAGACACTTTTGTCATATTTTACTATTTTTAGTCAAAAATATATTATATAAAGTGAAATTTCTCATCTTAGGAAATAGATAAATAGATACATGTATATACCAAAAGATAGACCATAAAATTATCTATTTGATGCCATCAACAAATTGTCGATAGATAGATAAATAGACGAGTAATTAACGAAAAATTGGGACACTTTGGTCATATTTTACTATTTTTAGTCAAATATATATTATATAAAGTGAAATTTCTCATCTTAAGAAATAGATAAATTGATACATGTATATACCAAAATATAGACAATAAAATTATCTATTAGATGCCATCAACATATTGTCGAAAGAAAGTTAAATAGATGAGTAATAAAAAAAAAATAAGACATTTTTGTCATATTTTACTATTTTTAGTCAAAAATATATTATAAAAGGTAAAATTTCGAATCTGAGGAAATAGATAAATAGATACATGTATATACCGAATAATAGACGATAAAATTATCTATTAGATGCCATCAACAAATTGTTGATAGATTGATAAATAGACGAGTAATTAATGAAGAAATGGGACACTTTGGTAATATTTTTATTTTTTTCAAAAATATAATATATAAAGTGAAATATCTCATCTTAGGAAATAGATAAATAAATACTTGTATAAACCAAAAGATAGACAATACAATTATCTATTAGATGCCATCAACAAATTGTCGATAGATAGATAAATAGATGAGTAATAAATGAAATAATTTAGGCACTTTTGTCATATTTTACAATTTTTAGTCAAAAATATAATATATAAAGTGAAATTTCTCATCGTAGGAATAAGATAAAAAGATACATGTATAAAGCAAACGATAGACAATAAAATTATCTATTAGATACCATCAACAAATTGTCGATAGATAGATAAATAGATGAGTAATAAACAAGAAAAGTAAGACACTTGTCATATTTTACAATTTTTAGTAAAAAAGATATTATATAAAGTGAAATTTCTCATCTTAGAAATAAGATAAATAGATACATGTATAAACCAAACGATAGACAATAAAATTATCTATTAGATGCCATCAACAAATTGTCGATAGATAGATAAATAGACGAGTAATTAACAAGAAAATTAAGACACTTTTGTCATATTTTACTATTTTTAGTCAAAAATATATTATATAAAGTGAAATTTCTCATCATAAAAAAATAGATAAATAGATACATGTATATTCCAAAAGATAGACGATAAAATTATCTATTAGATGCCATCGACAAATTGTCAATAGATAGATAAATAGACGAGTAATAAATGAAAGAATTAAGACACTTTTGTCATATTTTACAATTTTTAGTCAAAAATATATTATATAAAGTGAAATTTCCCCTCTTAAAAAATAGATAAATAGATACATGTAAATACCAAAATATAGACAATACAATTATCTATTAGATGTCATCAACAAATTGTCGATAGATAGATAAATAGACGAGTAATTAACGAAAAATTGGGACACTTTGGTCATATTTTACTATTTTTAGTCAAAAATATATTATATAAAGTGAAATTTCTCATCTTAAGAAATAGATAAATTGATACATGTATATACCAAAATATAGACAATAAAATTATCTATTAGATGCCATCAACATATTGTCGAAAGAAAGTTAAATAGATGAGTAATAAAAAAAAAAAATAAGACATTTTTGTCATATTTTACTATTTTTAGTCAAAAATATATTATAAAAGGTATAATTTCGAATCTGAGGAAATAGATAAATAGATACATGTATATACCGAATAATAGACGATAAAATTATCTATTAGATGCCATCAACAAATCGTTGATAGATTGATAAATAGACGAGTAATTAATGAAGAAATGGGACACTTTGGTAATATTTTTTTTTTTTGTCAAAAATATAATATATAAAGTGAAATATCTCATCTTAGGAAATAGATAAATAGATACATGTATAAACCAAAAGATAGACAATACAATTATCTATTAGATATCATCAACAAATTGTCGGTAGATAGATAAATAGATGAGTAATAAACAAGAATAGTAAGACACTTGTCATATTTTACAATTTTTAGTAAAAAATATATTATATAAAGTGAAATTTCTCATCTTAGAAATATGATAAATAGATACATGTATAAACCAAACGATAGACAATAAAATTTTCTATTAGATGCCATCAACAAATTGTCGATAAATAGATAAATAGACGAGTAATTAACAAGAAAATTAAGACACTTTTGTCATATTTTACTATTTTTAGTCAAAAATATATTATATAAAGTGAAATTTCTCATCTTAGGAAATAAATAAATAGATACATGTATATACCAAAAGATAGACCATAAAATTATCTATTTGATGCCATCAACAAATTGTCGATAGATAGATAAATAGACGAGTAATTAACGAAAAATTGGGACACTTTGGTCATATTTTACTATTTTTAGTCAAATATATATTATATAAAGTGAAATTTCTCATCTTAAGAAATAGATAAATTGATACATGTATATACCAAAATATAGACAATAAAATTATCTATTAGATGCCATCAACATATTGTCGAAAGAAAGTTAAATAGATGAGTAATAAAAAAAAAATAAGACATTTTTGTCATATTTTACTATTTTTAGTCAAAAATATATTATAAAAGGTAAAATTTCGAATCTGAGGAAATAGATAAATAGATACATGTATATACCGAATAATAGACGATAAAATTATCTATTAGATGCCATCAACAAATTGTTGATAGATTGATAAATAGACGAGTAATTAATGAAGAAATGGGACACTTTGGTAATATTTTTATTTTTTTCAAAAATATAATATATAAAGTGAAATATCTCATCTTAGGAAATAGATAAATAAATACTTGTATAAACCAAAAGATAGACAATACAATTATCTATTAGATGCCATCAACAAATTGTCGATAGATAGATAAATAGATGAGTAATAAATGAAATTATTTAGGCACTTTTGTCATATTTTACAATTTTTAGTCAAAAATATAATATATAAAGTGAAATTTCTCATCGTAGGAATAAGATAAATAGATACATGTATAAAGCAAACGATAGACAATAAAATTATCTATTAGATACCATCAACAAATTGTCGATAGATAGATAAATAGATGAGTAATAAACAAGAAAAGTAAGACACTTGTCATATTTTACAATTTTTAGTAAAAAAGATATTATATAAAGTGAAATTTCTCATCTTAGAAATAAGATAAATAGATACATGTATAAACCAAACGATAGACAATAAAATTATCTATTAGATGCCATCAACAAATTGTCGATAGATAGATAAATAGACGAGTAATTAACAAGAAAATTAAGACACTTTTGTCATATTTTACTATTTTTAGTCAAAAATATATTATATAAAGTGAAATTTCTCATCATAAAAAAATAGATAAATAGATACATGTATATACCAAAAGATAGACGATAAAATTATCTATTAGATGCCATCGACAAATTGTCAATAGATAGATAAATAGACGAGTAATAAATGAAAGAATTAAGACACTTTTGTCATATTTTACAATTTTTAGTCAAAAATATATTATATAAAGTGAAATTTCCCCTCTTAAAAAATAGATAAATAGATACATGTAAATACCAAAATATAGACAATACAATTATCTATTAGATGTCATCAATAAATTGTCGATAGATAGATAAATAGACGAGTAATTAACGAAAAATTGGGAAACTTTGGTCATATTTTACTATTTTTAGTCAAAAATATATTATATAAAGTGAAATTTCCCCTCTTAAAAAATAGATAAATACATACATGTATAAACCAAAAGATAGACAATACAATTATCTATTAGATACCATCAACAAATTGTCGGTAGATAGATAAATAGATGAGTAATAAACAAGAATAGTAAGACACTTGTCATATTTTACAATTTTTCGTAAAAAATATATTATATAAAGTGAAATTTCTCATCTTAGAAATAGATAAATAGATACATGTATATACCAAAATATAGACAATAAAATTATCTATTAGATGCCATCAACAAATTGTCAATAGATAGATAAATAGACGAGTAATAAATGAAAGAATTAAGACACTTTTGTCATATTTTACAATTTTTAGTCAAAAATATATTATATAAAGTGAAATTTCCCCTCTTAAAAAATAGATAAATAGATACATGTATATACCTAAAGATAGACGATAAAATTATCTAATAGATGCCATCAACAAATTGTTGATAGATAGATAAATAGACGAGTAATTAATGAAGAAATGGGACACTTTGGTCATATTTTACATTTTTTTTTTTGTCAAAAATTTAATATATAAAGTGAAATTTCTCATCTTAGGAAATAGATAAATTGATACATGTAAAAACCAAAAGATAGACAATACAATTATCCATTAGATGCCATCAACAAATTGTCGATAGATAGATAAATAGATGAGTAATAAACAAGAAAAGTAAGGCACTTTTGTCATATTTTACAATTTTTAGTAAAAAATATATTATATAAAGTGAAATTTCTCATCTTAAGAAATAGATAAATTGATACATGTATATGCGAAAAGATAGACAATAAAATTATCTATTAGGCGCCATCAACAAATTTTCCATAGATAGATAAATAGACGAGTAATAAATGAATAAATAAAGACACTTTGGTCATATTTTACAATTTTGTCAAAAATATATTATATAAAGTGTCATTTCTCATCTTATGAAATAGATAAATTGATACATGTATATACGAAAAGATAGACAATAAAATTATCTATTAGATGCCATCAACAAATTGTCGATAGATAGATAAATAGATGAGTAATAAATGAAATAATTAAGACACTTTTGTCATATTTTACAATTTTTAGTCAAAAATATAATATATAAAGTGAAATTTCTCATCTTAGGAATAAGATAAATAAATACATGTATAAACCAAACGATAGACAATAAAACTATCTATTAGATGCCATCAACAAATTATCGATAAATAGATAAATAGACGAGTAATTAACAAGAAAATTAAGACATTTTTGTCATATTTTACTATTTTTAGTTAAAAATATATTATATAAAGTGAAATTTCTCATCATAAAAAAATAGATAAATAGATACATGTATATACCAAAAGATAGACGATAAAATTATCTATTAGATGCCATCGACAAATTGTCAATAGATAGATAAATAGACGAGTAATAAATGAAACAATTAAGACACTTGTGTCATATTTTACAATTTTTTGTCAAAAATATATTATATAAAGTGAAATTTCTCCTCTTAAAAAATAGATAAATAGATACATGTATATACCAAAAGATAGAAAATAGAATTATCTAATAGATGCCATCAACAAATTGTCGATAGATAGATAAATAGATGAGTAATAAATGAAATAATTAAGAAACTTTTGTCATATTTTACAATTTTTAGTCAAAAATATAATATATAAAGTAAGATTTCTCATCTTAGGAATAAGATAAATAGATACATGTATAAACCAAATGATAGACAATAAAATTATCTATTAGATACCATCAACAAATTGTCGATAGATAGATAAATAGACGAGTAATTAACGAAAAATTGGGACACTTTGGTCATATTTTACAATTTTTAGTCAAAAATATATTATATAAGGTAAAATTTCGAATAAGAGGAAATAGATAAATAGATACATGTATATACCAAATAATAGACGATAAAATTATCTATTAGATGCCATCAACAAATTGTTGATAGATTGATAAATAGACGAGTAATTAATGAAGAAATGGGACACTTTGTTAATATTTTACAATTTTTAGTCAAAAATATAATATATAAAGTGAAATTTCTCATCTTAGGAAATAGATAAATATATATATGTATAAACCAAACGATAGACAATAAAATTATCTATTAGATGCCATCAACAAATTGTCGATAAATAGATAAATAGACGAGTAATTAACAAGAAAATTAAGACTCTTTTGTCATATTTTACTATTTTTAATTAAAAATATATTATATAAAGTAAAATTTCTCATCTTAGGAAATAGATAAATAGATACATGTATATACCAAAAGATAGACAATAAAATATCTATTAGATGCCATCAACAAATTGTCGATAGATAGATAAATAGACGAGTAATTAACAAAAAATTGGGACACTTTGGTCATATTTTACTATTTTTAGTCAAAAATATATTATATAAAGTGAAATTTCTCATCTTAGGAAATAGATAAATAGATATATGTATATACCAGAAAATAGACGATAAAATTATCTATTAGATGCCATCAACAAAATGTTGATAGATAGACAAATAGAGGAGTAATAAACAAGAAAATTAAGACACTTTTGTCATATTTTTCTATTTTTAGTAAAAAATATATTACATAAAGTGAAATATCTCATCTTAGGAAATAGATAAATAGATACATGTATATACAGAAAGATAGACAATAAAATTATCTATTAGATGCCATCAACAAATTGTCAATAGATAGAAAAATAGACGAGTAATGAATGAAACAATTAAGACACTTTTGTCATATTTTACAATTTTTAGTAAAAAATATATTATATAAAGTGAAATTTCTCATCTTAGGAATAAGATAAATAGATACATGTATAAACCAAACGATAGACAATAAAATTATCTATTAGATGCCATCAATAAATTGTCGATAAATAGATAAATAGATGAGTAATAAACAAAAAAATTAAGACACTTTTGTCATATTTTACAATTTTTAGTAAAAAATATATTATATAAAGTGAAATTTCTCATCTTAGGAATAAGATAAATAGATACATTTATAAACCAAACGATAGACAATAAAATTATCTATTAGATGCCATCAACAAATTGTCGATAAATAGATAAATAGACGAGTAATTAACAAGAAAATTAAGACACTTTTGTCATATTTTACAATTTTTTGTAAAAAATATATTATATAAAGTGAAATTTCCCCTCTTAAAAAATAGATAAATAGATACATGTAAATACCAAAATATAGACAATACAATTATCTATTAGATGTCATCAACAAATTGTCGATAGATAGATAAATAGACGAGTAATTAACGAAAAATTGGGACACTTTGGTCATATTTTACTATTTTTAGTCAAAAATATATTATATAAAGTGAAATTTCCCCTCTTAAAAAATAGATAAATAGATACATGTATAAACCAAAAGATAGACAATACAATTATCTATTAGATACCATCAACAAATTGTAGGTAGATAGATAAATAGATGAGTAATAAACAAGAATAGTAAGACACTTGTCATATTTTACATTTTTTAGTAAAAAATATATTATATAAAGTGAAATTTCTCATCTTAGAAATAGATAAATAGATACATGTATATACCAAAATATAGACAATAAAATTATCTATTAGATGCCATCAACAAATTGTCAATAGATAGATAAATAGACGAGTAATAAATGAAAGAATTAAGACACTTTTGTCATATTTTACAATTTTTAGTCAAAAATATATTATATAAAGTGAAATTTCCCCTCTTAAAAAATAGATAAATAGATACATGTATATACCTAAAGATAGACGATAAAATTATCTAATAGATGCCATCAACAAATTGTTGATAGATAGATAAATAGACGAGTAATTAATGAAGAAATGGGACACTTTGGTCATATTTTACATTTTTTTTTTTGTCAAAAATTTAATATATAAAGTGAAATTTCTCATCTTAGGAAATAGATAAATTGATACATGTAAAAACCAAAAGATAGACAATACAATTATCCATTAGATGCCATCAACAAATTGTCGATAGATAGATAAATAGATGAGTAATAAACAAGAAAAGTAAGGCACTTTTGTCATATTTTACAATTTTTAGTAAAAAATATATTATATAAAGTGAAATTTCTCATCTTAAGAAATAGATAAATTGATACATGTATATGCGAAAAGATAGACAATAAAATTATCTATTAGGCGCCATCAACAAATTTTCCATAGATAGATAAATAGACGAGTAATAAATGAATAAATAAAGACACTTTGGTCATATTTTACAATTTTGTCAAAAATATATTATATAAAGTGTCATTTCTCATCTTATGAAATAGATAAATTGATACATGTATATACGAAAAGATAGACAATAAAATTATCTATTAGATGCCATCAACAAATTGTCGATAGATAGATAAATAGATGAGTAATAAATGAAATAATTAAGACACTTTTGTCATATTTTACAATTTTTAGTCAAAAATATAATATATAAAGTGAAATTTCTCATCTTAGGAATAAGATAAATAAATACATGTATAAACCAAACGATAGACAATAAAACTATCTATTAGATGCCATCAACAAATTATCGATAAATAGATAAATAGACGAGTAATTAACAAGAAAATTAAGACATTTTTGTCATATTTTACTATTTTTAGTTAAAAATATATTATATAAAGTGAAATTTCTCATCATAAAAAAATAGATAAATAGATACATGTATATACCAAAAGATAGACGATAAAATTATCTATTAGATGCCATCGACAAATTGTCAATAGATAGATAAATAGACGAGTAATAAATGAAACAATTAAGACACTTTTGTCATATTTTACAATTTTTTGTCAAAAATATATTATATAAAGTGAAATTTCTCCTCTTAAAAAATAGATAAATAGATACATGTATATACCAAAAGATAGAAAATAGAATTATCTAATAGATGCCATCAACAAATTGTCGATAGATAGATAAATAGATGAGTAATAAATGAAATAATTAAGAAACTTTTGTCATATTTTACAATTTTTAGTCAAAAATATAATATATAAAGTAAAATTTCTCATCTTAGGAATAAGATAAATAGATACATGTATAAACCAAATGATAGACAATAAAATTATCTATTAGATACCATCAACAAATTGTCGATAGATAGATAAATAGACGAGTAATTAACGAAAAATTGGGACACTTTGGTCATATTTTACAATTTTTAGTCAAAAATATATTATATAAGGTAAAATTTCGAATAAGAGGAAATAGATAAATAGATACATGTATATACCAAATAATAGACGATAAAATTATCTATTAGATGCCATCAACAAATTGTTGATAGATTGATAAATAGACGAGTAATTAATGAAGAAATGGGACACTTTGTTAATATTTTACAATTTTTAGTCAAAAATATAATATATAAAGTGAAATTTCTCATCTTAGGAAATAGATAAATATATATATGTATAAACCAAACGATAGACAATAAAATTATCTATTAGATGCCATCAACAAATTGTCGATAAATAGATAAATAGACGAGTAATTAACAAGAAAATTAAGACTCTTTTGTCATATTTTACTATTTTTAATTAAAAATATATTATATAAAGTAAAATTTCTCATCTTAGGAAATAGATAAATAGATACATGTATATACCAAAAGATAGACAATAAAATATCTATTAGATGCCATCAACAAATTGTCGATAGATAGATAAATAGACGAGTAATTAACAAAAAATTGGGACACTTTGGTCATATTTTACTATTTTTAGTCAAAAATATATTATATAAAGTGAAATTTCTCATCTTAGGAAATAGATAAATAGATATATGTATATACCAGAAAATAGACGATAAAATTATCTATTAGATGCCATCAACAAATTGTTGATAGATAGACAAATAGAGGAGTAATAAACAAGAAAATTAAGACACTTTTGTCATATTTTTCTATTTTTAGTAAAAAATATATTATATAAAGTGAAATATCTCATCTTAGGAAATAGATAAATAGATACATGTATATACAGAAAGATAGACAATAAAATTATCTATTAGATGCCATCAACAAATTGTCAATAGATAGAAAAATAGACGAGTAATGAATGAAACAATTAAGACACTTTTGTCATATTTTACAATTTTTAGTAAAAAATATATTATATAAAGTGAAATTTCTCATCTTAGGAATAAGATAAATAGATACATGTATAAACCAAACGATAGACAATAAAATTATCTATTAGATGCCATCAACAAATTGTCGATAGATAGATAAATAGACGAGTAATTAACAAGAAAATTAAGACACTTTTGTCATATTTTACTATTTTTAGTCAAAAATATATTATATAAAGTGAAATTTCTCATCATAAAAAAATAGATAAATAGATACATGTATATACCAAAAGATAGACGATAAAATTATCTATTAGATGCCATCGACAAATTGTCAATAGATAGATAAATAGACGAGTAATAAATGAAAGAATTAAGACACTTTTGTCATATTTTACAATTTTTAGTCAAAAATATATTATATAAAGTGAAATTTCCCCTCTTAAAAAATAGATAAATAGATACATGTAAATACCAAAATATAGACAATACAATTATCTATTAGATGTCATCAATAAATTGTCGATAGATAGATAAATAGACGAGTAATTAACGAAAAATTGGGACACTTTGGTCATATTTTACTATTTTTAGTCAAAAATATATTATATAAAGTGAAATTTCCCCTCTTAAAAAATAGATAAATAGATACATGTATAAACCAAAAGATAGACAATACAATTATCTATTAGATACCATCAACAAATTGTCGGTAGATAGATAAATAGATGAGTAATAAACAAGAATAGTAAGACACTTGTCATATTTTACAATTTTTAGTAAAAAATATATTATATAAAGTGAAATTTCTCATCTTAGAAATAGATAAATAGATACATGTATATACCAAAATATAGACAATAAAATTATCTATTAGATGCCATCAACAAATTGTCAATAGATAGATAAATAGACGAGTAATAAATGAAAGAATTAAGACACTTTTGTCATATTTTACAATTTTTAGTCAAAAATATATTATATAAAGTGAAATTTCCCCTCTTAAAAAATAGATAAATAGATACATGTATATACCTAAAGATAGACGATAAAATTATCTAATAGATGCCATCAACAAATTGTTGATAGATAGATAAATAGACGAGTAATTAATGAAGAAATGGGACACTTTGGTCATATTTTACATTTTTTTTTTGTCAAAAATTTAATATATAAAGTGAAATTTCTCATCTTAGGAAATAGATAAATTGATACATGTAAAAACCAAAAGATAGACAATACAATTATCCATTAGATGCCATCAACAAATTGTCGATAGATAGATAAATAGATGAGTAATAAACAAGAAAAGTAAGGCACTTTTGTCATATTTTACAATTTTTAGTAAAAAATATATTATATAAAGTGAAATTTCTCATCTTAAGAAATAGATAAATTGATACATGTATATGCGAAAAGATAGACAATAAAATTATCTATTAGGCGCCATCAACAAATTTTCCATAGATAGATAAATAGACGAGTAATAAATGAATAAATAAAGACACTTTGGTCATATTTTACAATTTTGTCAAAAATATATTATATAAAGTGTCATTTCTCATCTTATGAAATAGATAAATTGATACATGTATATACGAAAAGATAGACAATAAAATTATCTATTAGATGCCATCAACAAATTGTCGATAGATAGATAAATAGATGAGTAATAAATGAAATAATTAAGACACTTTTGTCATATTTTACAATTTTTAGTCAAAAATATAATATATAAAGTGAAATTTCTCATCTTAGGAATAAGATAAATAAATACATGTATAAACCAAACGATAGACAATAAAACTATCTATTAGATGCCATCAACAAATTATCGATAAATAGATAAATAGACGAGTAATTAACAAGAAAATTAAGACATTTTTGTCATATTTTACTATTTTTAGTTAAAAATATATTATATAAAGTGAAATTTCTCATCATAAAAAAATAGATAAATAGATACATGTATATACCAAAAGATAGACGATAAAATTATCTATTAGATGCCATCGACAAATTGTCAATAGATAGATAAATAGACGAGTAATAAATGAAACAATTAAGACACTTTTGTCATATTTTACAATTTTTTGTCAAAAATATATTATATAAAGTGAAATTTCTCCTCTTAAAAAATAGATAAATAGATACATGTATATACCAAAAGATAGAAAATAGAATTATCTAATAGATGCCATCAATAAATTGTCGATAGATAGATAAATAGATGAGTAATAAATGAAATAATTAAGAAACTTTTGTCATATTTTACAATTTTTAGTCAAAAATATAATATATAAAGTAAAATTTCTCATCTTAGGAATAAGATAAATAGATACATGTATAAACCAAATGATAGACAATAAAATTATCTATTAGATACCATCAACAAATTGTCGATAGATAGATAAATAGACGAGTAATTAACGAAAAATTGGGACACTTTGGTCATATTTTACAATTTTTAGTCAAAAATATATTATATAAGGTAAAATTTCGAATAAGAGGAAATAGATAAATAGATACATGTATATACCAAATAATAGACGATAAAATTATCTATTAGATGCCATCAACAAATTGTTGATAGATTGATAAATAGACGAGTAATTAATGAAGAAATGGGACACTTTGTTAATATTTTACAATTTTTAGTCAAAAATATAATATATAAAGTGAAATTTCTCATCTTAGGAAATAGATAAATATATATATGTATAAACCAAACGATAGACAATAAAATTATCTATTAGATGCCATCAACAAATTGTCGATAAATAGATAAATAGACGAGTAATTAACAAGAAAATTAAGACTCTTTTGTCATATTTTACTATTTTTAATTAAAAATATATTATATAAAGTAAAATTTCTCATCTTAGGAAATAGATAAATAGATACATGTATATACCAAAAGATAGACAATAAAATATCTATTAGATGCCATCAACAAATTGTCGATAGATAGATAAATAGACGAGTAATTAACAAAAAATTGGGACACTTTGGTCATATTTTACTATTTTTAGTCAAAAATATATTATATAAAGTGAAATTTCTCATCTTAGGAAATAGATAAATAGATATATGTATATACCAGAAAATAGACGATACAATTATCTATTAGATGCCATCAACAAATTGTTGATAGATAGACAAATAGAGGAGTAATAAACAAGAAAATTAAGACACTTTTGTCATATTTTTCTATTTTTAGTAAAAAATATATTATATAAAGTGAAATATCTCATCTTAGGAAATAGATAAATAGATACATGTATATACAGAAAGATAGACAATAAAATTATCTATTAGATGCCATCAACAAATTGTCAATAGATAGAAAAATAGACGAGTAATGAATGAAACAATTAAGACACTTTTGTCATATTTTACAATTTTTAGTAAAAAATATATTATATAAAGTGAAATTTCTCATCTTAGGAATAAGATAAATAGATACAGTATAAACCAAACGATAGACAATAAAATTATCTATTAGATGCCATCAATAAATTGTCGATAAATAGATAAATAGATGAGTAATAAACAAAAAAATTAAGACACTTTTGTCATATTTTACAATTTTTAGTAAAAAATATATTATATAAAGTGAAATTTCTCATCTTAGGAATAAGATAAATAGATACATTTATAAACCAAACGATAGACAATAAAATTATCTATTAGATGCCATCAACAAATTGTCGATAAATAGATAAATAGACGAGTAATTAACAAGAAAATTAAGACACTTTTGTCATATTTTACAATTTTTTGTAAAAAATATATTATATAAAGTGAAATTTCTCATCTTAAAAAATAGATAAATAGATACATGTAAATACCAAAATATAGACAATACAATTATCTATTAGATGTCATCAACAAATTGTCGATAGATAGATAAATAGACGAGTAATTAACGAAAAATTGGGACACTTTGGTCATATTTTACTATTTTTAGTCAAAAATATATTATATAAAGTGAAATTTCCCCTCTTAAAAAATAGATAAATAGATACATGTATAAACCAAAAGATAGACAATACAATTATCTATTAGATACCATCAACAAATTGTCGGTAGATAGATAAATAGATGAGTAATAAACAAGAATAGTAAGACACTTGTCATATTTTACAATTTTTAGTAAAAAATATATTATATAAAGTGAAATTTCTCATCTTAGAAATAGATAAATAGATACATGTATATACCAAAATATAGACAATAAAATTATCTATCAGATGCCATCAACAAATTGTCAATAGATAGATAAATAGACGAGTAATAAATGAAAGAATTAAGACACTTTTGTCATATTTTACAATTTTTAGTCAAAAATATATTATATAGTGAAATTTCCCCTCTTAAAAAATAGATAAATAGATACATGTATATACCTAAAGATAGACGATAAAATTATCTAATAGATGCCATCAACAAATTGTTGATAGATAGATAAATAGACGAGTAATTAATGAAGAAATGGGACACTTTGGTCATATTTTACATTTTTTTTTTTGTCAAAAATTTAATATATAAAGTGAAATTTCTCATCTTAGGAAATAGATAAATTGATACATGTAAAAACCAAAAGATAGACAATACAATTATCCATTAGATGCCATCAACAAATTGTCGATAGATAGATAAATAGATGAGTAATAAACAAGAAAAGTAAGGCACTTTTGTCATATTTTACAATTTTTAGTAAAAAATATATTATATAAAGTGAAATTTCTCATCTTAAGAAATAGATAAATTGATACATGTATATGCGAAAAGATAGACAATAAAATTATCTATTAGGCGCCATCAACAAATTTTCCATAGATAGATAAATAGACGAGTAATAAATGAATAAATAAAGACACTTTGGTCATATTTTACAATTTTGTCAAAAATATATTATATAAAGTGTCATTTCTCATCTTATGAAATAGATAAATTGATACATGTACATACGAAAAGATAGACAATAAAATTATCTATTAGATGCCATCAACAAATTGTCGATAGATAGATAAATAGATGAGTAATAAATGAAATAATTAAGACACTTTTGTCATATTTTACAATTTTTAGTCAAAAATATAATATATAAAGTGAAATTTCTCATCTTAGGAATAAGATAAATAAATACATGTATAAACCAAACGATAGACAATAAAACTATCTATTAGATGCCATCAACAAATTATCGATAAATAGATAAATAGACGAGTAATTAACAAGAAAATTAAGACATTTTTGTCATATTTTACTATTTTTAGTTAAAAATATATTATATAAAGTGAAATTTCTCATCATAAAAAAATAGATAAATAGATACATGTATATACCAAAAGATAGACGATAAAATTATCTATTAGATGCCATCGACAAATTGTCAATATATAGATAAATAGACGAGTAATAAATGAAACAATTAAGACACTTTTGTCATATTTTACAATTTTTTGTCAAAAATATATTATATAAAGTGAAATTTCTCCTCTTAAAAAATAGATAAATAGATACATGTATATACCAAAAGATAGAAAATAGAATTATCTAATAGATGCCATCAACAAATTGTCGATAGATAGATAAATAGATGAGTAATAAATGAAATAATTAAGAAACTTTTGTCATATTTTACAATTTTTAGTCAAAAATATAATATATAAAGTAAAATTTCTCATCTTAGGAATAAGATAAATAGATACATGTATAAACCAAATGATAGACAATAAAATGATCTATTAGATACCATCAACAAATTGTCGATAGATAGATAAATAGACGAGTAATTAACGAAAAATTGGGACACTTTGGTCATATTTTACAATTTTTAGTCAAAAATATATTATATAAGGTAAAATTTCGAATAAGAGGAAATAGATAAATAGATACATGTATATACCAAATAATAGACGATAAAATTATCTATTAGATGCCATCAACAAATTGTTGATAGATTGATAAATAGACGAGTAATTAATGAAGAAATGGGACACTTTGTTAATATTTTACAATTTTTAGTCAAAAATATAATATATAAAGTGAAATTTCTCATCTTAGGAAATAGATAAATATATATATGTATAAACCAAACGATAGACAATAAAATTATCTATTAGATGCCATCAACAAATTGTCGATAAATAGATAAATAGACGAGTAATTAACAAGAAAATTAAGACTCTTTTGTCATATTTTACTATTTTTAATTAAAAATATATTATATAAAGTAAAATTTCTCATCTTAGGAAATAGATAAATAGATACATGTATATACCAAAAGATAGACAATAAAATATCTATTAGATGCCATCAACAAATTGTCGATAGATAGATAAATAGACGAGTAATTAACAAAAAATTGGGACACTTTGGTCATATTTTACTATTTTTAGTCAAAAATATATTATATAAAGTGAAATTTCTCATCTTAGGAAATAGATAAATAGATATATGTATATACCAGAAAATAGACGATAAAATTATCTATTAGATGCCATCAACAAATTGTTGATAGATAGACAAATAGAGGAGTAATAAACAAGAAAATTAAGACACTTTTGTCATATTTTTCTATTTTTAGTAAAAAATATATTATATAAAGTAAAATATCTCATCTTAGGAAATAGATAAATAGATACAAGTATATACAGAAAGATAGAAAATAAAATTATCTATTAGATGCCATCAACAAATTGTCAATAGATAGAAAAATAGACGAGTAATGAATGAAACAATTAAGACACTTTTGTCATATTTTACAATTTTTAGTAAAAAATATATTATATAAAGTGAAATTTCTCATCTTAGGAATAAGATAAATAGATACATGTATAAACCAAACGATAGACAATAAAATTATCTATTAGATGCCATCAATAAATTGTCGATAAATAGATAAATAGATGAGTAATAAACAAAAAAATTAAGACACTTTTGTCATATTTTACAATTTTTAGTAAAAAATATATTATATAAAGTGAAATTTCTCATCTTAGGAATAAGATAAATAGATACATTTATAAACCAAACGATAGACAATAAAATTATCTATTAGATGCCATCAACAAATTGTCGATAAATAGATAAATAGACGAGTAATTAACAAGAAAATTAAGACACTTTTGTCATATTTTACAATTTTTTGTAAAAAATATATTATATAAAGTGAAATTTCCCCTCTTAAAAAATAGATAAATAGATACATGTAAATACCAAAATATAGACAATACAATTATCTATTAGATGTCATCAACAAATTGTCGATAGATAGATAAATAGACGAGTAATTAACGAAAAATTGGGACACTTTGGTCATATTTTACTATTTTTAGTCATAAATATATTATATAAAGTGAAATTTCCCCTCTTAAAAAATAGATAAATAGATACATGTATAAACCAAAAGATAGACAATACAATTATCTATTAGATACCATCAACAAATTGTCGGTAGATAGATAAATAGATGAGTAATAAACAAGAATAGTAAGACACTTGTCATATTTTACAATTTTTAGTAAAAAATATATTATATAAAGTGAAATTTCTCATCTTAGAAATAGATAAATAGATACATGTATATACCAAAATATAGACAATAAAATTATCTATTAGATGCCATCAACAAATTGTCAATAGATAGATAAATAGACGAGTAATAAATGAAAGAATTAAGACACTTTTGTCATATTTTACAATTTTTAGTCAAAAATATATTATATAAAGTGAAATTTCCCCTCTTAAAAAATAGATAAATAGATACATGTATATACCTAAAGATAGACGATAAAATTATCTAATAGATGCCATCAACAAATTGTTGATAGATAGATAAATAGACGAGTAATTAATGAAGAAATGGGACACTTTGGTCATATTTTACATTTTTTTTTTTGTCAAAAATTTAATATATAAAGTGAAATTTCTCATCTTAGGAAATAGATAAATTGATACATGTAAAAACCAAAAGATAGACAATACAATTATCCATTAGATGCCATCAACAAATTGTCGATAGATAGATAAATAGATGAGTAATAAACAAGAAAAGTAAGGCACTTTTGTCATATTTTACAATTTTTAGTAAAAAATATATTATATAAAGTGAAATTTCTCATCTTAAGAAATAGATAAATTGATACATGTATATGCGAAAAGATAGACAATAAAATTATCTATTAGGCGCCATCAACAAATTTTCCATAGATAGATAAATAGACGAGTAATAAATGAATAAATAAAGACACTTTGGTCATATTTTACAATTTTGTCAAAAATATATTATATAAAGTGTCATTTCTCATCTTATGAAATAGATAAATTGATACATGTATATACGAAAAGATAGACAATAAAATTATCTATTAGATGCCATCAACAAATTGTCGATAGATAGATAAATAGATGAGTAATAAATGAAATAATTAAGACACTTTTGTCATATTTTACAATTTTTAGTCAAAAATATAATATATAAAGTGAAATTTCTCATCTTAGGAATAAGATAAATAAATACATGTATAAACCAAACGATAGACAATAAAACTATCTATTAGATGCCATCAACAAATTATCGATAAATAGATAAATAGACGAGTAATTAACAAGAAAATTAAGACATTTTTGTCATATTTTACTATTTTTAGTTAAAAATATATTATATAAAGTGAAATTTCTCATCATAAAAAAATAGATAAATAGATACATGTATATACCAAAAGATAGACGATAAAATTATCTATTAGATGCCATCGACAAATTGTCAATAGATAGATAAATAGACGAGTAATAAATGAAACAATTAAGACACTTTTGTCATATTTTACAATTTTTTGTCAAAAATATATTATATAAAGTGAAATTTCTCCTCTTAAAAAATAGATAAATAGATACATGTATATACCAAAAGATAGAAAATAGAATTATCTAATAGATGCCATCAACAAATTGTCGATAGATAGATAAATAGATGAGTAATAAATGAAATAATTAAGAAACTTTTGTCATATTTTACAATTTTTAGTCAAAAATATAATATATAAAGTAAAATTTCTCATCTTAGGAATAAGATAAATAGATACATGTATAAACCAAATGATAGACAATAAAATTATCTATTAGATACCATCAACAAATTGTCGATAGATAGATAAATAGACGAGTAATTAACGAAAAATTGGGACACTTTGGTCATATTTTACAATTTTTAGTCAAAAATATATTATATAAGGTAAAATTTCGAATAAGAGGAAATAGATAAATAGATACATGTATATACCAAATAATAGACGATAAAATTATCTATTAGATGCCATCAACAAATTGTTGATAGATTGATAAATAGACGAGTAATTAATGAAGAAATGGGACACTTTGTTAATATTTTACAATTTTTAGTCAAAAATATAATATATAAAGTGAAATTTCTCATCTTAGGAAATAGATAAATATATATATGTATAAACCAAACGATAGACAATAAAATTATCTATTAGATGCCATCAACAAATTGTCGATAAATAGATAAATAGACGAGTAATTAACAAGAAAATTAAGACTCTTTTGTCATATTTTACTATTTTTAATTAAAAATATATTATATAAAGTAAAATTTCTCATCTTAGGAAATAGATAAATAGATACATGTATATACCAAAAGATAGACAATAAAATATCTATTAGATGCCATCAACAAATTGTCGATAGATAGATAAATAGACGAGTAATTAACAAAAAATTGGGACACTTTGGTCATATTTTACTATTTTTAGTCAAAAATATATTATATAAAGTGAAATTTCTCATCTTAGGAAATAGATAAATAGATATATGTATATACCAGAAAATAGACGATAAAATTATCTATTAGATGCCATCAACAAATTGTTGATAGATAGACAAATAGAGGAGTAATAAACAAGAAAATTAAGACACTTTTGTCATATTTTTCTATTTTTAGTAAAAAATATATTATATAAAGTGAAATATCTCATCTTAGGAAATAGATAAATAGATACATGTATATACAGAAAGATAGACAATAAAACTATCTATTAGATGCCATCAACAAATTGTCAATAGATAGAAAAATAGACGAGTAATGAATGAAACAATTAAGACACTTTTGTCATATTTTACAATTTTTAGTAAAAAATATATTATATAAAGTGAAATTTCTCATCTTAGGAATAAGATAAATAGATACATGTATAAACCAAACGATAGACAATAAAATTATCTATTAGATGCCATCAACAAATTGTCGATAAATAGATAAATAGATGAGTAATAAACAAGAAAATTAAGACACTTTTGTCATATTTTACAATTTTTAGTAAAAATTATATTATATAAAGTGAAATTTCTCATCTTAGGAATAAGATAAATAGATACATTTATAAACCAAACGATAGACAATAAAATTATCTATTAGATGCCATCAACAAATTGTCGATAAATAGATAAATAGACGAGTAATTAACAAGAAAATTAAGACACTTTTGTCATATTTTACTATTTATAGTCAAAAATATATTATATAAAGTGACATTTCTCATCTTAGGAAATAGATGAATTGATACATGTATATACGAAAATATACACAATAAAATTATCTATTAGATGCCATCAACAAATTGTCAATAGATAGATAAATAGACGAGTAATAAATGAAACAATAAATAAATTTTGTCATATTTTACAATTTTTAGTCAAAAATATATTATATAAAGTAAAATTTCTCATCTTAGAAAATAGATAAATAGATACATGTATATACCAAAAAATAGACGATAAAATTATCTATTAGATGCCATCAACTAATTGTCAATAGATAGATAAATAGACGTGTAATAAATGAAACAATTAAGACATTTTTGTCATATTTTACAATTTTTAGTCAAAAATATATTATATAAAGTGAAATTTCTCATCTTAGGAAATAGATAAACAGATACATGTATATACCAAGAAATAGACAATAACATTTCTTATTAAATGCGATAAACAAATTGTCGATATATAGATAAATAGACGAGTAATAAATGAATAAATTAAGACACTTTGGTCATATTTTACAATTTTTAGTCAAAAATATATTATATAAAGTGAAATTTCTCATCTTAGAAAATAGATAAATAGATACATGTATATACCAAAAGATAGACAATAGAATTATCTATGAGATGCCATCAACAAATTGTCGATAGATAGATAAATAGACGAGTAATTAACGAAAAAAGTCGGACACTTTGGTCATATTTTACTATTTTTAGTCAAAAATATATTATATAAAGTGGAATTTCTCATCTTAGGAAATAGATAAATATATATATGTATATACCAAAAGATAGACAATAGAATTATCTATTAGATGCCATCAACAAACTTTCAATAGATAGATAAATAGACGAGTAATTAACAAAAAAATTAAGACATTTATTAAATAGATAAATTGATTTGAGGTTTGAGGTTGATTTGAGGTTGATTTGAGGTTTGAGGTTGAACCCAAAATCTCACCTAAAAATAAAAAAATAAATTTATACAAATGAAAGAATGAATGAATAAATGAATGATAATTTTTTATTCACATGCTTTTTTTCTAGACTATATAATTTTTAATAGTTACAGTGACACACATGTATGGTAACACTGGTAACCAATATGGTAACACTGCTAATGTGGATTTGAACAGAGAAGTATCAGCCAAGGTTTGTTTACATAACATAATTACTAATATATGTTTATAATAATAATAACTGTTATTATATATTAATACTGTAATTATTTATTAGCTAATGTATGCTGTGTTATTATGATTAGGAGTAGGGGACAGGCTTGGGGGGGACTGGGGGGTTGGGGGAATAGGGGGGACAGGCTTGGGGGGGACTGGGGGGTGGGGGAATAGGGGGGACAGGTTTGGGGGGGACTGGGGGGTGGGGGAATAAGGGGACAGGCTTGGGGTACATAGAACACTATTTTGAAATAAATAATGGGTATTTATTTAAACATACGTACATGAGAATACGCACATGAGAATATAAAATACATTCACAAGTGGATTTTATGCACAGGAGAATATACGCACATGAGAATACACACATGTGAATATAAAATACATATGCAAGGGGAAATTACGCACAAGATATTATGTACATGAGAATACGCACATGAGAATACGCACATGAATAAAATAAATACAGTCGACCCTCGCATGAGCGGACCCCACTTGTGCGGATTTCGGTTTGGGCGGACACAGAAATACAAAAACACGATCCCGAAAACCTTTGAATATCGCGGGCAAAATCTATTAATGTTAAAGCCATCCGGTAGGTGGCGAGTTAGGCAGTGGCGTGGGAAAGAATATTACCGCCAAAGCGTTCAATTTGTTCACAGCCGCCACCCCGCTTGCCTCGCTTAGTCGCTTACCCACGTGTGCTTACCTTGCTTACCCACGTGTGCTTACCTTGCTTACCCACGTGTGCTTACTTTGCTTACCCACGTGTGCTTACTTTGCTTACCCACGTGTGCTTACTTTGCTTACCCACGTGTGCTTACCTTGCTTACCCACGTGTGCTTACTTTGCTTACCCACGTGTGCTTACTTTGCTTACCCACATGTGCTTACTTTGCTTACCCACGTGTGCTTACTTTGCTTACCCACGTGTGCTTACTTTGCTTACCCACGTGTGCTTACCTTGCTTACCCACGTGTGCTTACCTTACAAGTGAATATTTCGTCCTTCAACATGCCTCCCAAAACGACGAATACTACTACCAAAAAAAAGCGTGTTACTCTTAGTGTTCAGCAAAAGCTAGAAGTAGTACGGAAACTGGAAAAGGGAATATCTGTGGCGAAGATAACGGAGGAGTTTGGCATAAGCAAACAGTCTGTGTCGGACATAAAGAAATCCAAAGATAAACTGAAACATTATGCTACTTCCTTTTGTGTTGATGCCGTATCAAGTAAGAGCGGGAAGGTGAAGCCTAGAAAATATATGAGAACGGGCAGTAACAGTCAGCTAGACAGTGCTGTAATGAAGTGGTTTGTGCAGATGAAGTCCAATGGCCATTTAGTTAGAGGTGTGGAGATTCTAGCCGCCGCCAAAAAGCTAGCAGAAAGTTTGGGCGACCCAAACTTTAAGGGTAGTGATGGGTGGTTGTGGCGGTTCCGTAATCGCCACGGATTATTTAATGTGGTGGCCCATGGCGAGGCTGCAAGTGCTGACACCTCAACAATTGAGCCTTTTCGGCTAAAGCTCAATAAAGTTATTGAAGATGAGGGGCTGATATCGTCGCAAATTTATAATGCCGACGAAACTGGTTTCTATTGGAAATCAATGCCGAAAAACTCACAGGTGCGCAAGGGTGAGGAGAAAACGCCAGGGAAAAAAATTAGCAAAGAACGCTTGTCATCATTGCATTGTGCTAATGCAAGTGGCACACATCGATTGAAATTAGTGGTGGTGGGGAAATCAAAGAAGCCAAGGGCCTTGAAAGATGTCATGAATAATCTGCCAGTTATCTATTACAACTCTGTAAATGCATGGTTCACGGCCGCCATATTTACTAACTGGTTTTTTAGCCATTTCATCACGGCCGTAAGAAACTTCCAGGAGCAGGTATTGAAAATAAAACCTGATGATGTGAAAGCTATCCTGATTCTGGACAACGCACCTGCCCATCCCAGTGCCGAACATCTTATCAGTGCCGACGGGAAGATTCGTGTGATGTACCTCCCCCCAAACACGACTTCACTGATTCAGCCCATGGACCAGGGCGTAATATCTGCCTGTAAGCGCCGATATACCAAGCGTTACTTGGATGAAGTGCTAGTGGTCGTTGAGACTGAAGAGGATATGGAAGAGGACACACGAGCTGCCAGGACCAAGGAAAACATAAAAAACTATACCATACGATCTGCCCTGTACAATCTAGCCAATTCCTGGCAAGATATGAAGGCATCCACCCTCGAAAATTGCTGGAAGAAATTGCTGATAGATAATGAAGAAGACAGCTTTGAGGGGTTTGAAGGGTTTGAAGCTAAGGACTTTCAAAAATTGTTACACAAGGCTGGGGAGAAGAATGTGACTGAGGATGATGTCCGTGACTGGATTGAAGAAAATGAGAGTGACCCAGGGTATCAGATGCTGTCAATGGACGAAATTGCTGCAGAAGTCACCGAAGGAGACAAGGAGGACAGTAGTGATGATGATGAAGAAGAAATTAAGTGCAAGAAGATAAAGTTATCCACCCTGCGCAGCTACCTGGACGCTATCATTGATTACACAACGTACTCTAAAATCAAGGAAACTGGGGCCTACTATAATAACCTAAGAATGCTACGTGAACTTTTGATCCGGGAACAGCACATGGGAGGAACACAAACGAAGGTGGACTCTTTCTTCGCCCCACGCCCACGAGCCGCAGCTCCCCAACCTGACGAGTTAAACCCCGATGACCCACAGCCTAGTACAAGCGGAACCAAGGCCACCACAACTACAACTATGGATACAGAATCAGACTCGGAATAAATAAACTGTACAGTATTAAAATTGAAAAAATTGTGATTTTTGTAAATAAAGACTTAAAATACAGTAATACACTTGGCTTTCGTTTGATACCTTAATTCTGAGTCGCTTATATATAGTGTAAATACTTTGCTTAAAACTGCTGGATATTAAGGTAATAACATTATTTTCTTTTATACTGTATTTACAGTACAATATTTGTATTATAGTATAAGGATAACTAAAGTAATGAACTGTTATACTGTAGTTAAAAGGTACGGAAATCTACGCATTTTCAATGTGCGGACTCTTTCTATGTACGGACAGCTGTCCCCCCCAATTAGTCCGCCCATTCGAGGGTCGACTGTACATGAAAATACACATGTGAAAAGAATACGCACATAAAAATACGCACATAAAAATACGCACATGAGAATATGCACATGGAAATAAAATACACACATGGGAAAATGAAATGATTATCCATGTGAAAATACACACACAGGAAAATACACACACGGGAAAATACACACATGAGGAAATCTTTTGAATATATTTTTTAGGAGAGAGAGAGAGAGAGAGAGAGAGAGAGAGAGAGAGAGAGAGAGAGAGAGAGAGAGAGAGAGAGAGAATGCATGTATGTGTATGAAAGAAATAGAGAGAGAGAGAGAAAATGTGTGTGTGAGCATGTATGTGTATGAGAGAGAGAGAGAGAGAGAGAGAGAGAGAGAGAGAGAGAGAATGTGTGTATGGGTACAGTACAGTATTACAGTACAGAATTACAGTATGGTAGGCCTATGGTATTTTATATATATGGTATTTTATTATTTATGTACGTATTCTCATGTACGTATTCTCATGTACGTATTCTCAAGATTATATTAAGGGTTAGTTAAGGGAATACAGTTAATGGTGAAGGGACATAAATAAGGGTAAGTTGGTGAAATGAGGGAATTTTGATGGGTTTAAATAAGGGTGGATAATAATGGCTGTGCTAAAATGTTACCATAAATATTAGAATGATTTTGTTTTATTATTTTTAAGGGTTCACTGTTATTTTAAGGGTATATAAATAAGGACAAATTGGAGATATAAGGGGATTTTTATTGATAAAGGATTTAATTAACAAGAAATATATTAATTATCATTAAATTTATTTATTTCAGAAGTGGGATTACAGAAGAATTTACATACGAGGATTTACAGAAGGAGGATTACAATGACTACACCAAGGTATTTATGAAGAAGAATTATTATGAGTAAATTTACAGAAAACCTGGGTTCACTATATTGTATATATTAGTATCATTACCCACTATTTTGGACCATTCTAAGACACTTTTCATCTATGGTGTTTCTCTCGGAAATGCCTCGTTTTCGAGATATGCCCCGTTTACAAACATAATTTGTAAACTAGTCTTTACCTAACCTAACCTAACCTAACCTAGACCACAGCAGACTACCGGGACCTAACCTGGGCAAACTACCGGGACCTAACCTGGGCAAACTACCGGGACCTAACCTGGGCAAACTACCGGACCTAACCTGGGCAGACTACGGGACCTAACCTGGGCAAACTACCGGACCTAACCTGGGCAGACTACAGGACCTAACCTGGGCAAACTACCGGGTATAACCAGTGTAAACTATCATAAAATGACCTGGGCAAATTTCCAGGACCTAGCCTAATGTGGTGATACTGCTCAAGCCTTGCCGAAAACCCAGTTATTCTGTAATAATACTTTATGATCTATCTATCTATCTATCTATAGCTCTGATGCCTCGCTCCCTCCGGGAACTCCCCCCAAGGGTGTGGCCACGGCAGAAAAGTCTCCAGTCTTCCCTGTTCCAACACTCCCTCCTTACTTGGTCCAGCCCTCCCCTCCCCCTCACATTACTCTCCTTTACATACTCCCTCCTTACTCCCTACTCCCTCTCATGTTACTCTCCTTTACATACTCTTCCACTCTGTTCCAACACTCTCTCCTTACTCCCTACTCCCTCTCATGTTACTCTCCTTTACATACTCTTCCACTCTGTTCTGCCATCTTACTGGTGGTCTGCCTCTCACACCACAGCCCACAACTTCACTTCCATACACCTTATTTACAAACTCCTCACCTTGCATTCTCTCTACATGTTCAAACCATCTTAATGTATTACATTTCACATTATTATTATTACTACCATTTTTATTATTATTAAAACTACTATTATTATTACTACTTCAACTACTGTTATGATTATTATTATCGGTAAATATTGAAAGAATTATAGTTATTGTGTATGGTGTTTCTACCTTCATTACCCATTTATTTACACCATTCTAAGACTTTTTTTCATTTAAGTGATAAGTTCATTTTTAACATCCATTTTATTGTGCAAATTTAATGTTTTATCCATACATAAATAACCTAACCTATCCTAACTTAACCCCTGCAGTCCGGGAAGGGTAGACCTTGCCTCCACATTTCTACCCTGCCGCTAGCGTCAAAATTCCTCGATTTGCCCTATATTCACAACGCTCACACTCTTAACCTATATAGTGTACCGACTTCAAAATTGTTCCATCATTACTTTCAACTCTTCCTCTTTCCAATGGTACCATCGGGAGGGCTGTACGATGAATAGTTGTGGAGATAGGGCGAGTTGAAGTGAACCATGTTTGTGCGCGAGACAGCGGTGTGTCCGTGTGTATGCGTGAGAGCGGTGTGACTACGGCATGACGAGTTCAGTTTCCCGCCCAAGTCTGTTGTCAACTCACTCGTATTAAATAATAAATAATAATAATATACGGTTTATTGGTGAATGGCAGCTGATAGGCTGAAAATATACATACTACTATTATGTATCGTATGTCATGATTATAACACTAAAAATAGTATGAACACTTGTAGGAATATATCATCGTGTAACTGTCACTTAGAAAATGATAAACAAACCGACTTGTACCGTAGGAAACACATATATTTACTATCGATTGTGCCTGTATGGGCGTGTTTTGTGGTGTTATTTTCTTATTACTACCCCATTATATATCGTCTGTCATGATCTATACACTAAATAATAATTTGTAACCTTGTAGGAATATCATGGTGTCACTCACGTACATATATTCACTACGGTATTGTCTTACGATCGTTAGAGCACAAATTCGGACAAGGGCAAATACTTAAAAATCGCCCAGCCATCGTGGGCTCCCAGAATCGACTGAGTGGGTAACGGATCGATATTGTGAGTGTATTTTCTCACCCAACGACAAGAAAAACTAGCCGTACAGGGCGCGAAATAGCGCTAAATCGCTGTGACGGTAGGTGCAGTTGCCCGGTTACTTACGTAAGACGGTCTATCACGTCAACCGGCCTTTAGGGGTTAATGTGGATGCCACTGATGTCGCGACTTCAAAAGATTCAGTTTCTTCTCCGCTAGAACAACAGAGTGATTCTACCACCTGTATTATGGATGTTGATGTGTCTGCCTGTGTCAGTGATACCACTGCTGCACAGGACAATACCAATGTAAATGCTTCTAAGGAAATCCCTGCTCATATACCTTCATCTTTATCAAACATATCAAATGCTTCAGGGACTCGTCAGCGGGTCCCAATTACTACCCCAAGTACTACTCCTCGGGTTCGCTCTTCTAGTGGCCCAGGATTTGACAAAACGTATCGTTTGAGTAGACCCTCAGGTCGAGGTGGTAGTGGGAAGTACCTCGATGAGGCTTCCCATAAACCAGGACCAAAGTAACACTTTTTAAGGTCCTTCAGTGGAATTGCCATGGCTTACGTGCTTCTTGGGAAGAACTTCGCATTATTCTCTCTAGTTTCTCTCCTGCATGTGTTTCTCTTCAAGAGACAATGCTTGGGGACTACATTCCTGCCAGTCCTCCAGCATATTCTGCATTTTATTCAAATTCATTTGTAGGGCAGGGTCACCATGGTGGCTCTGCCATCCTAGTTCGTCGAGATAATCCATGTACGAGCCTGGAGCTTGACACACTGCTCCAGGCTGTTGCTGTTGAGGTTTTTATGGACCGCCCCTACACTGTGTGCAGTCTATACCTTCCTCCCAGTGTTACAGTAGAGAGGGGTGATCTCAACCGTCTTGTACGGGACCTTCCCTCTCCCTTTATTTTATTGGGTGATTTTAATGGGCGTCATCCTCTGTGGGGTGATAGTTCGATCAACCCCAGGGGTGTTTTATTAGCTTCTTTTATTGAGGATGAGGGATTAGGGGTTTTAAATACGGGAGATGTGACACATTTTAATAGCCCAACTGGGACTTTTACCGCCATTGACATTTCCCTTTGCTCACCCAGTGCTCTGTTAGATTTTACTTGGAGAGTGTTGCCAGATTTATATGGTAGTGACCATTTTCCTATACTTTTAGAAGGTAACAAGTATGAACCTCAGTCTCGTCTTCCTAGGTGGAAATTAGAGAAGGCTGACTGGCAGTTTTTTAGAGAGCTAACTTCTTCGGTCTCTTCAGTAGCCGATTTTGGTAGCTCTGATGAGGCTGTAACATAATTCACTGATGTACTCCACTCTGCCGCTCTCAACTCTATCCCTAAAACTTCTGGCTACTTTCCCAAACGTCCTGTGCCTTGGTGGTCACCAGTCTGCACCACTGCTGTGCGGGAGAAGCGCGCTGCTTTCTCTCACCTTCGTCGCAATCGTGGGGACCCAACTCTTTTAGAGGACTTCCGACGGGCAAGGGCCCGGGCTAGACGAGTTTTAAAAGAGGCACGGCGTGCATCTTGGAAGGCCTATGTGTCTTCAATTAATAGTAAAACTCCACTCACTCAAGTGTTCAAGAGAGTCCGTAAGATGGCGGGGAAGTTTTCTCCTAGTTCTCCACCTGTACTTAAGGTCAATGGAGTTCAGATTATGGATAGTTTGACAGTGGCCAATACCATGGCGGAGGCTTTTGCTAGAGTCTCCAGCCGTGACTCTCGATCTCTGGCTGTGAGACATGAGTTAAGAGCCAAGGAGCGTACAGCCCTGAATTTCTCAGGGAATGAGAATGAAAGTTATAACCATATATTCACCCTGAGAGACCTGCATTCTGCTCTCTCTCTCTGTGGGGACACTTCTCCTGGGCCAGACAACATCCCATATGCAATGTTGCGACACTTGGGTGAGGAGGCAAGCTCATTTCTCTTAGCTTTATATAACAGAATCTGGGTGGAGGGTGTCTTCCCTTCTGGGTGGAGGGTTGCCACCATCCTTCCTTTCCCCAAGCCAGGCAAAGACTCTAGTGTTGCCCTCAATTACCGACCAATTGCTTTGACCTCGTGTTTATGTAAACTATTTGAGAAGATGGTGAATGTCAGACTGGTATACTTCTTGGAACGAGGTGATTTTCTGTCTACGTCCCAGTCGGGTTTTCGTAAACATCGTTCCACTACAGATGCTCTGGTCAGGTTGGAAGCTGCTGCATGTGAGGCCTTTGCACGACATCAGCACCTTGTCTGTGTATTCTTTGATTTAGAGAAAGCATATGACACTACATGGCAATATGGCATCCTGCAGCAGCTCCATGTATATGGCCTGCGAGGTCGCCTTCCACGCTTTCTTAAAGAGCTTCTTAGTGGTCGCAGTTTTTCTGTAAGGGTTGGTACAGCTCTCTCAGCATCTGTTGCACAGGAGGAGGGCGTCCCTCAGGGAAGTGTCCTCAGTGTCACATTGTTTGCAGTAGCAATTAATGCCATTGCCTCATCCCTTCCAGATGGTATAGCCAACTCGATGTACGTTGATGACCTAGCAGTCTGGTTTGCTGCCTCCCGTATGTCAGTGGCGGAGCGACGCATGCAGCTTGCCCTTGACAGAGTGTCACGTTGGACTGGTTCTCATGGGTTTCGATTTTCTCCTGCCAAGACGGTTGCTATGCACTTCTGCCGCATCCAAGGTGTCCACCCTGATCCGGACTTATTCATGTATGGTCATCGGATACGCTGTGTCGAGGAGACTCGCTTTTTGGGTCTCCTTTTCGACAAACGTTTGACTTGGGTTCCCCACTTACGTACACTTAAGGTCTCTTGCCTCAATGCTCTTAATCTGTTGAGGGTTCTGAGCCATACTACCTGGGGGGCTGACCCTCCTTCGCCTATACCGTGTTTTTATTAGGTCAAAACTTGATTATGGGTGTGAGGTGTACTCCTCTGCCACAGATGTCCGTCTCAGAGTTTTAGACCCTGTTCATAATGCTGGGATACGTCTGGCAACTGGAGCGTTCAGGTCATCACCAATCCCCAGTCTCCTGGTGGACGCTAACGAACCACCTCTAGATCTCCGTAGCCAGTCCTCAATGGTTCGTTGTTGGCATCGATTACATCGACTTCCCGACTCCCTTCCTTGCTTGGCGGTGTCATCTGATATCATGTCTAATTATTACCTTTCACATTCTCGTACACCTTGGCCCTTTGGCTTCCGGGTCAGGAAGGCTATGGAGGAGATGGGAATTGAAGATTTCCAGATTCGTCCTGTGAGGGTCACCAGGGTGGCTCCATGGCTTCTTCCAGAAGTTTTTCCCTGCACCTGTTTTACAGACAAAAAAGAATCTCTTCCTCCTCCAGTGGCTCGTTCCCTGTTTTTAGAACATGCCTTCACTCACAGGGAGTCCCTCCCTGTGTACACAGATGGGTCAAAGTCTGATGCTGGAGTTGGTTTTGGAGTTGTCTTTCCTGACTTTTGCCGTGGTGGTAGACTTCCTTCTGTCATGTCGATTTTCACTGCTGAGCTCTCGGCCATTTTATATGCCATCCAAGTGATTTTTACTCTCCCTCAGCCTTCTTTTACTATTTATAGTGATTCCTGTAGTGCCTTGCAGGCCTTGTGCAATTTTAACTCTCCCCATCCCCTGGTGTTGGCCATCCTTGAGTGGCTTGTCCACCTGGGTCGTCGTGGCCGCAAAGTCACTTTCTGTTGGGTCCCGGCCCATGTGGGTGTCGATGGTAATGAGCGAGCTGATGCCCTGGCTAAGGCTGTGGTCTCCAATTCTCGGCCTCCTGCAGGGCATCATCCTGTCCCTGCAGTGGACCTTCGACCCTATATAGATGCTGCCGTTCGTTCCTGCTGGCAGGACAGATGGGACGCAGTCGGGGCTAACAAGCTCCGTGACATCCGCCAACGCCTTGGTTTGTGGAGCTACAGCGGCCTGTCCCGCCGGTGGGAGACGGCTCTTGTCCGTCTCCGCATTGGCCACACATTATTGACTCATGGCTTTTTAATGGACAGGATTAACCCTCCCTACTGTGATGATTGTCTGGTCCCTTTGACAGTGAGGCATATTATTGTTGAGTGTCCCAGTTTTGGGGACCTGCGTCGTAGGCACCTCTCCGAGTACCGGGTGGGTGACGGTTCTTACAGTCTCTCCCTGGTGCTCTGGGAGGAGGCTTGTAGTGTGGGAGGGAACACCCTCTCCTATGTGGAGGAGGCTGGCCTCCTCCATAAATTGTGATTTTATTATACTTATGGTTTTTTAGATAGTTTGATATTATTTAGTCTTGATTCTTTTTTATATATTAGTTAAGTTGACGCATTCTTTTAGTAATGGTGTATGTTTATAGTTTGTGTGTAATTTAGTTATGATACGTGTCCCTTTCGGGAGTTTGTGATTTTGTTAGTTGAGGATAATAATTTTGTGTTGGGCGGTATATGACCCTAGCTGTTGCGCCGCCAGATGCCTAGATGCATCAATAAATAAATTCAAATTATCCTTGTCAAACTCCTTAATCCCTAACCTCTACATTATAACCACTCCAACCTTCTCCTGTCATCTCCCTATCTCATTATTATTATTATTATCATTATTATTATTATGTGCTGTATATTTACCATGTATGTAATGTAATAATGTAACATGTAGCCTATGAAGAATAACCACCATTGGTGGAAATAAACTATTTATGATTTTATTATTATTTTTATCATTTCTCTCTCTCTTTATTTATTTTATTATCTCTCTCTTTATTTTTTTTATTCTCCCCCTCTCTCTCTCTCTTTCTTCGTAAGGGGATAATTATATTATGTTGGTTATGTAAGATATATTTTTTTTTGTGTGTGTGTGTGTGTGTTTGTGTGTGACCAATTGGTTGTTGAAGGTATAATGTGTGTGTGTGTGTGTGTGATAAATTAGTGGATAAAGGAATAATGTGTGTGTGTGTGTGTGTGTGTGTGTGTGTGTGTGTGTGTGAAACCAATGTTTTTAATGGTGCTACAGATTACAAAGTGGTGTGTGTGTGTGTGTGTGTGTGTGAAACCAATGTTTTTAATGGTGTTACAGATTGCAAAGTGATGTGTGTGTGTGTGTGTGTGTGTGTGTGTGTGTGTGAAATCTATGGTGTTGATGGTGCTACAGATTACAAAGCGGTGTGTGTGTGTGAAACCTATGGTGTTAAATTTTACAAATGGTGTGTGTGTGTGTGTGTGAGTGTAACTAATGGTGTTAATGGTGTTACAGATTACAGAGTGGTGGATTCATGTATATCAACATGTGGGAGAGAATCAACTAAGTCTTGTAGGTGACCAACAGTGTCCCCGAGGTGTGGTTGGCTTCCCTTACAAGAAGCTGAGGGTGGCGTGTTGGGACGGTGATTACTGTGGTCAATTGTTATCACCTCCCACCATAACAAGTCAGTAACACCAATATACATCTATCAGTATAACATTATAATATATTTTATATCCTTCTCTTTACACACACACACACACACACATAAAGAGACACATATCAATACAGTTATAGTTAGAGAGAGAGAGAGAGAGAGAGAGAGAGAGAGAGAGAGAGAGTGAAAAGAAAGAAAGTGGAAAAAGAAGGCAGGAGAGAGAGAGAGAGAGAGAGAGAGAGAGAGAGAGAGAGAGAGAGAGAGAGAGAGAGAGAGAGAGAGAGAGAGAGAGAGAGAGAGAGAGAGAGAGAGATAGAGAGAGAGAGAGAGAGAGAGAGAGAGAGAGAGAGAGAGAGAAGGTGGAAAGAAAGACATAAGAGAAGGAGAAATAGAGAGATAGAGAGAAGGGGGGAAAGAAGGCATGAGAGAGAAAATGAGAGAGAAACAAAAATACAGGGAAGGTTGAAAAGAAGGCATGAGAGAGAGAAATGGAGAAGGTAGAAAAGAAGGTATGACAGAGAAAGAAAATATAATGAAAAATGGAGAAAGAAGAAAGGGAGAGAAAAAGAAAGAGATAGAAAGTAGGTGAAAAAAAGGCATGGGAGAGAGAGAAAAAGAGAGAGGGAGAGAAAGAGAGAGAGAAAGGGGTTACAAGAAGATAAATGACTAAAGTAGGTGTAATTTAAAAATAATTATTTTACCATACTTACCCATATAAAACTGTGCTTGTTAATCGTTTTCTATAACAAAGTCACCAGAGAAAACGAATAAAGCACTAACTATTATTTTATTTATTGTAATTGCTATTTGTCCCTCTTTTCTTTCTATTTCCTTTGTTCTTGCTATCCTACCTCTCTGTCGCTATTGACTAAATCCTACAAGGCCTCTCTCTCTCTCTCTCTCTCTCTCTCTCTCTCTCTCTCTCTCTCTAACTATAACTGTATTGATAAGGAAGGGTTGATAAGGAGGTTATGAAGGTGAACATAACACTATCATTTCATTGTCTCACCTTCAGAGTACACCAAGGTACCGGAGTGGCCAACAACGAAAATAATAGATGTGATTGAAGGGATGGAGCAGGAGATTACACTTACATTCAAGGACCTACCAAACGAACACTGGAGTATCTGGTTGTGGTACTCTAGTGATAATGTTGAGAACGATTTGACTCGGGCTCAAATAAGAATGTCTAACACTCCAAACAACACAATGGGTCAACACGTGTGGCTGCAGGTGTTGTGTGTTGAGTACATTCCTGACACCACCCGTGTTAAGGTGTACAATGACACACCTTCAACCACATCACCTCCACGATACTACTTGGTTCAGGTCAGTTGTATACAGTTCACTTCATTAATATGTCATATCTCTCTCTCTCTCTCTCTCTCTCTTATTATTATACTTATTAACTATCCCTCTCATTATTATTATTATTATTAACTCTCTCTCATTATTATTAAATATATTATTATTATTAATATCTTCTTCTTTCTGTTGTTGTTGCTGTTGCAGTTGTTGTGCTGTCGTTGTTATTGTTGTTGTTGTTGTTTTGTGCTGTTGTTGTTGTCATTGTTGATGATGATGATGTTGTTGCTGTTGTTGTGCTGTTGTTGTTGCTGTTGTTGTGCTATCGTTGTTGTTGTAGTTGTTGTGCTTTTGTTGTTGTTGTGCTGTTGTTGTTGTTGTTGTTGTGCTGTTGTTATTGTGCTGCTGTTGTTGTTGTTGATGATGATGATGAAGATGATGTTGTTGCTGTTGTTGTATTGTTGTTGTTGTTGTTGTTGTGCTGTCGTTGTTGTTGTGCTGTTGTTGTTGAAGCAGAACATTTCTTCATCCACTTTGAAAAGATTGCAATATTGAGAAAATGGCCAGAAGAAGAATGGGGCTTTCTAGTGCAGACAAAGCTGAGAGGGAAATCAAGAGAAGCATTTATTAGTCTGAGTATAGAAGAGTGCCAAGATTATTGGATTGTGAAGGAAGCAGTATTACAGACTGCCATAGTGGATCCTGAAGTATACAAAAGACGCTTCAAAGATATAAAGATGCTGCCAAACCAGATTTTTATTTGATTGATGGATATTAGGCGCCGCAACATCGAGGTCCTATATCGCCAGAAAAAAATGTGATAGAGAGGTGTGACAGCAAGCAGGAAGGAAATGAAAAGAAAAGAGAGACTGTTGAGGAACTTAAAGATGGGAACTATTTAGTCTGGTCTTTCACTAGCGACCTTCCTAGCATAGGAAACCCTCTATCCCCGAAATCAGGGCAGAGCAGGGGCTGGAGCCCCTTCTAGTATAGCTCGCCAGGTCCCAGAGACACACAAGCCCCCCACCACGTCAAGGCGGTTCCCGTTGGGGGGTGCCAAACCAGACACATCTGGAAATGGCCAGAGAATGTATCCTCAAGTATGGTAAATGGAAGAAGGGCAAATGTGTGAGAAAAATAAAGGATGTAGATCAGATGGTGATGATGGAACAGTTCATGGATAACTTAAAGCCTGAGATGAAATACGAGATTATATGATATACTAGACCAGTGGTTCCCAAACTGGGGGCCATGGCCCCCTTGGGGGCCATATAGAAAAATGTAGGGGGCCATAATCTAAGGCTATGCATATATAGAACCAAAGGAGTTTAGCGGGTAGGTAGCCAGTGGAGGGAACTTACAGGTTCAGTACAGGTTTGTGCAATGCCTTGCTGACAGACACATGAGTAATACGTCCTATTTTATATGATTCTGTGTTCTTGACATAAAACAAGATATGGGGATGTATTAGGGAAGCAAGATCATTAAAATATACATACATACATACATACATAAATACATACATAAAACAAGATATGGGGATGTATTAGGGAAGCAAGATCATTTTAACTCAACATAATTCTAATCTAAGGCTTCCTAAGCTGTGTATTCTGTATGATAACCTCTGGTTTTGAATCTTACGTATCAGCAAGGATGTTCATATTATTCAGTTAAAGGGTTATGGTTGGGGGGGGGGGGGGGCATGGACAAGGATCATGTATGAAAAGTGGGTAACGACCAGAAAAAGTTTGGGAACCACTGTACTAGACGCATGACGTAAGGCAGATCAACTAAAGGACAGTATAGAGTCAAAGTTGAGACCCAATCATCAAGGGTGGAACGGTAATCCAAGTGGTTTTAAAAATGGAAATAGGAGCACAAATCACTATGGAGGAGGAGCGAGTCATGTACAGGGCTATGGCATTGTAAGTATACAAATGAGTACAGGAAGAACCAGGGAGAATACTCATCCTCTTTTAAAGGTAACAATGTCAATGATACTCCAAGACAGAAACTCAAGAATAAGATGCTATACATGTGGTGAAATTGGACACTTGAGTTTGTACTGTGCTACCCAACAAGGGTTACCCAGATGTCAACATTGTGGTAAGCTGGGTCACATAAAGAATCAGTGTCGGGAGCTCAAAGGTTTAAAAAAAGCAGGACTAACAGTGTCAAGATGTGAGAGTTTAAAGAAGCGTCCAAGTATTAACTGTTTTAAGAAAGTTTTGCCTGCCGTTGAGTTTAAACCTTTTATTACTGAAGGGCATATAAGAGTAGATGAAGGGGAAGAAAAAAAATAGAAACATTAAGGGACACTGGTGCAAACTTAAGGTTGTGCTTAGAGATACTGTTGAGTGGAGTGACAACACATTTACAGAGGAGGAAGTTGATGTTGTGGGTATTGGCACAAGAAGTGTTATTATTCCAATTCATTATGTGTGGATAAAGATCGGATTTATAAAAGGAAGAGTAAAAGTTGGGGTTCGTGACAAGTTACCTGTTTCTGGTGTGGACATGTTATTAGGGAATGACTTGGCTGCAAATATAGTTGCACCCAATCCTGAACTTGTAGAAAATCCTATTGGTGAAAAGGACGATAAAATCTTGGAACCTGAAATTTATGAGGATGAAGAAAAAGTAGAAAAAAATCAAATTTACCCTGCATGTGTTGTAACAAGGGCTGAAGTCGAAGAAGAACAGGCTGTGGAAGAACAGACTGTGGAAGAACAGACTGCCGAAGAAGAACAGGCTGTGGAAGAACAGGACGTTGAAGAATGCCAAGATGAAGAAGAAAAGGCTCAGGAGGGCAGCCAGGAAGAAAAGGAAGTATAGGAGGAGCAACAACAGGATAACACACAACAAGAAGAAGAAAAAGAGTATGAAGAAGGAAAATAATGAAGGAGGGGAAGAAGAATGGGATGAAGAAGAGTATGAATAGACAGAGAAGGAAGATGAGAAACTGATGGAAGAAAATGAGGAAGAGGAAGAGAAAAATGAAGAGATGGATGATGAAGGAACTGACGAGTATAGAGAGATAGAGGAGAAAAATGAAGAGAAAAATAAAGAGAATAAAGAAGAATATGAAAAATATGAGATGGGTCTAAATACATTATTTGAAGAACTGGAGTCGGACATTGAAGTGAGACCTATGAAGATAAGTGATGTTGATTGCAAGACAGAAGTGTTGTCTGATTTTGTAGTAGAAAAGGAGGATTCGATACCTGTACAGGAGGATGAAGAAGAGAAAGTGCAAGAAAAGATCAAGAGGGAAGTCTTCGAAGGATCTGATGAAGATTATGATGATGATAATGATGGTGAAGATTATGAAGATTATGATGCTCATAATGATGGTGATGGTGAAGATTATGATACTGATAATGATGGTGATGGTGAAGATGATGACGAATCCTGGGAAAAAGAAATAGCAGAGAAAATTATAATTTATCCACCCGTGTTCATGTATGATGCGAGTCCTTCTAAGGGAGAACTCGCATCTAAAAAATTGTAAAGGGGGTGTTTCGGTGTGACATCTTCACTATGGTGTGACATCTTCATTACCCATATTATGTCATATCATCCATTATGTGTAGCTGAGATAAATATTAACATCTTCACTATTAAGTGGAAGATGATTACGGCGCAGATGATTAGCTTTGCGCAGTGGCAATATCGTAACCAATGAGGTTAGAGGAATTGCTGCTGTGCAAGTTAGCTAAAGCCAGTATTGGGAAAAGCAAGAACCTCGGTGACCTACCCCTCCCCAGGAAGGGTAGGTAAGTCTTACCCCGCCTCCAAGTGGTGACCTCGGGGGTACACCTCCTTTTTTTATCTTTGTTTTATATACTTAGGAGGTGGAGCTAAAGGGGGAGGCGGTGTGGGGGTGAGATTTAGCTTCCTCACATTTAGGTTTTAAGGTTTTTATTGTAATATGGTGTTTTAGTTTTTTAATTTAATATAGTGAATGTTTTAAAAAAATTTGTACATTTTTGTGATTGATTTCTTTTTAATTTTGGACCGTGTATTTTTGGTTTTGACAATGCTGGCGACCCGTGTCCCTCTGGGAATGAGCACTGCATTGGCCTTGCCAGCCATCAGTGGCCCCCCGATGGGGGAGTGGACAACTGTGGCTACTGGCGGGGGGGAGTCTCCGGGCTGCCCTGTAGGGGGAGTGGGTGAAAGGGACTGTATGAGAGTTGTGACAATAAATGTGAATGGAATGACAGATATGATCAAGAGAAGAGAGGTTGTGGAATGTTTTAGGAAGGGAAGAGTGGATGTTATGGGAGTGACGGAGACACATGTGAAAGGATGTGGAATGGCTGAGTGTGGGGAGGGAAGGGAGAGTGGAATGTGGGAAGGAATGGAGGGAGGGGTAGTGTGGACGGGTATGAATGAAAAGACTAAAGGAAGAGGGAAGGAAGGGTGTGCGTTGTTGGTGTCTCCGTGGGTGTGGAAGGGAGTGGATGGACATGGGTGGAAGGGGTCAAGGATTGTGTGGATGACAGGAAAGATTGGAATGGTAAGGTATGCATGGGTGTGTGCTTATGCACCCGTGAATGAAAAGAGCAAGACTGGGAGAGAGAAGATGAGAGTGTTCTGGGAGGAGTTGAATACATGTCTGAGAGGGATTGATGATGGAAGGAGAGTGGTAATGATGGGTGATATGAATGGAAAGGTGGGAGGTGAAGAAGTGGGGAATGTTGTAGGTAAATGGGGTGTAGAAGGAATAAATGAGAATGGTGAGTATCTGGTGGATGTCTGTGCTGAGAGGGGGTTGTTCTTAGCCAACACCTTCTTTCAGCACAGGATGATCCACCGGTACACCTGGCAAAGAAGGGATGAGAGAGGAGAACAAAAGAGTCTGATTGATTATGTGGCAGTAGATGAAAGGTTGAGGAAGGATGTATGTGATGCAAAAGTGGTGAGAGGAATGGTCCATTGCTCCGACCATTATGCGGTGTTGGTGAGGATGAAGGTCAGAGTGAAGTGGGAGTATTGTAAGAGGGGTGAAGGGGTGAGGAATAGGAGGGAGGTGGCTAGCGGAAAATTGGATGTAGCAGAGTATAGGGAGGAATATAAGAGGAGGGTGAGTGAGGTGCTGGGGGATGCAAGGATGGGGATACGAGAGGGAATGGGAGTGAATGATGTGTATGAATTGTTTAAGATGAGTGTAGTGAGGACAGCAGTAGAGGTAGTAGGGTATAAGTCACAGAAGAGGGGTAAGAAAGGGAGTGCTTGGTGGTCAGAAGAAGTGAAAGATGCAATAGAGAAGAAAAAGAAGGCATACAAGAGAACTTTACAGAGGAATGTGTCGGAAGAAGTGAGAGAGAGATGGAAGAGAGAATATAAGGTATGTAAGAGACAAGTGAAAAGGATAGTGAGTGAGAGTAAAAGGAGAGTGGATGAGGAGTTTGGAAGGAAACTGAATGAAAAGTTTAAAGAGAACAAGAAACTATTTTGGAAGGAGGTTAAGAGAGAAAGAGGAGAAGGAAAATCTGGTAGTGTGAGAGTGAAGAGAGAGGATGGAGTTGCTGTGAGTAGAAGTGAGGAAGTGAAAGAAGTGTGGAAGAGGCATTTTGATCGTTTGATGAATGAGGGGACAGGAGGGGAGGCAGTGGTGACATGCATGGGGATGGAGGCAGGTTGTAGACGACAGGATGCTCAGGGAGAATTAGGAAGGGAAGAGATTAGGAAAGCAATAGGCAAGTTGAAGATGGGAAAGGCACCGGGGGTAGATGGGATAACGGCTGAAATGTTAAAGTATGGGGGGGAGGTAGTAGTGGAGTGGATGTTGCTTATATGTACATTGGCATGGAGGCAGGGAGAGGTAACAGAGGATTGGAGGAGGGCCATAATTGTGCCATTGTATAAGGGGAAGGGGAGTAAGGAGGAGTGTGGTAGTTATAGGGGAATAAGCCTTCTTAGTGTACCGGGGAAGGTGTATGGAAAGGTTCTAACTGAGAGACTGATGGAAGTGACAGGGAATAAAGTTGGTGAGGAACAGGGAGGGTTCAGAAAGGGTAGAGGATGTGTGGACCAGATATTTGCGCTAAAATCGATAGTGGAGAAATATATAGGGAAGGGTAAGAAGTTGTATGCTGCCTTCATGGACTTGGAGAAGGCATACGATAGGGTTGATAGGAGAGCTATGTCAGAGGTGTTGAGAATATATGGTGTTGGGGGATCTCTACTGAAAGGTATTGAGGCTTTTTATGCAGATGCAAAAGCATGTGTGCGGGTGGAGGGTGATTTGAGTGAGAGTTTTAATATTAGTGTAGGGCTGAGGCAGGGATGTGTTATGTCACCATGGTTGTTCAATATATATATGGATGGGTGTATGAGAGAGATGAAAGCCAAAGTGAATGGTCTGGGGGTGAAGTTGAAGTTGAATGAAGTAAATTGGTCCTTGGCGGCAAGTTTGTTTGCAGATGACACTGTGCTGATGGCTGAGAGTGAAAGGGAGTTGCAGAGTGTGGTGGACAAATTTCAGTCTGTATGTAAGCGAAGGAAACTGAAGGTGAATGTGGGTAAAAAGTAAAGTGATGGTGTTTGAGAGAGCAGAAACGGAAGTGATTGACTTTGCTACACCTTACAGAGTGGAAGTACCAACTGGGACGAAGTGTGAGATAACCCTAAGGGGTGAGAGGATGGAGGAAGTGAAGGAGTTTAAGTACCTGGGGACAGTTATGTGTAAACATGGAAGTATGGAAGGAGAAATTAGGGAGAGAGCAGTGAAGGGTAGACAGGTCATAGGATCACTGGGGAGGATAATGAAAGGTAGAAGTGTGAGTATGGAAGTGAAAAGGGGACTGCGAAATAGTATAATCTTGCCAACACTGACGTATGCGTCGGAGACATGGACATGGAGTAGGGCTCATCAGTCAAGAATAGGTGCTGTGGAAATGAGTTATCTGAGAGGTGCATGTGGACTGACAAGGTGGGATAGAGAAAGTAATGAGAGTGTGTATAGGAGATGTGGTATGAGTGAGAAGGCAATTGGTATTGAGTGTGGAGTGGTTGAGAGAGTGAAACGTAATACTTTGAGGTGGTTTGGACATGTGGAGAGAATGCAAGGTGAGGAGTTTGTAAAGAAGGTGTATGTAAGTGAAGTTGTGGGACGTGGTGTGAGAGGCAGACCACCAGTAAGATGGCAGAACAGAGTGGAAGAGTATGTAAAGGAGAGAAACATGAGGGGGAGGGGAGGGATTGAACAAGTAAGGAGGGAGTGTGAGAACAGGGAAGACTGGAGACTTTTCTGCCGTGGCCACCCCCTTCGGGGGAGTTCCCGGAGGGAACGAGGCGTCAGAGCTATAGATAGATAGATAGATTACGGCGTGAACACATCCTCACTACCATCATTATGTTTTGGTGACATCTTCATTATTAGATAGAAGATGTCATTACTTTATTTTGTTGTATTTCATGATGCCTAAAGATTATAATATTGTTCTATGATGCCTACAAAATATCATAGAGATTGTAAAGAGAGTTGAGAGAGAGATATATAAGATTTGGAAAAAAGGAAGGATAAAATAAAGCTAAGAAGCTTTTGAAGTGTTTGATTTTTAACTTCTTCTAGAGATTAACCTGACTGCACGCCTCAGTCGACCCAGGATAAGTTGAACAACTGGGGGCGTGACAATATATATATATATATATATATATATATATATATATATATATATATATATATATTGATGAGTACCAGGATAAATGGTTAGGTTGATGGAGGATAAACACGGTGGCAGGAGGAAGACTTTTTTCTTACGTTTCGACCAGGAATCCCGATGAGACCCATCTCAAGCGGTATAGGAAGTGCTCCTCACAGGTTAGCTAAATGCTTAGCCAGACACTTTTCGAAAACCCTAGGATCCATCAGCGGAGCCCACTTGAAAAACTCCACAGACTTCATCGATCATCTAAAAAGTGCTAATTTCAACTCTGAAAAGATGGCGACTTTCGACGTGAAAGCACTTTTTACAAACGTCCCAGTTGACGGTGAAATCGGAGCCGTGGAGAAAGCCATCAGTGATATAGATACCAGTGAGTTGCCAGTAGGAAAGAAGGATTATTTAAAATTAGTTTCATTATGTGTTAAATTCGGTGTGTTTACTTTTAACAATAATATTTACCAACAACACAGAGGACTTGTCATGGGCAGCCCCCTAAGTGCAGTGATGGCCAACCTATAAATGGAGACACTGGAAAAAAATGAATATATAAGAATTATGGGAAGAGGAAGCCACTGGTACAGATACGTCGACGACATTTTAGTAATTATGCCTGAGTCCACCAATGTAAACACAAAATTAAGAAGACTAAATAATGTATATAATAGCATTCAGTTCACAGTAGAATTAGAGGATAATTGTAAACTACAATTTCTAGACACGATGATTATCTATATATATAAAACAGAGTGTCTGTCTGTCTGTCTGCCTGTCTGTTTAGCCGCTATAGACAGCCACATCGTTCTACCTAGAGTAATAATTTGTACATACGTTTTTTAGCTGAGACCTGGAGAGTGTCTTGGCCCTATAATTTTTTTTATTTTTTCAATGATTAACCAATTAAAAACGACTTTTTCCTCCCCCCCCCCAGCTGACAAATGGTGGTAAATTTTGTCATTTTTCAACTTTCATGTACGCAAAAAAAAAAATTACAGAATGAAAGAGCTTGAATTAACACGCCAGGAACTGAAAATAGGAGCCTTCTAGGTGTACGCAAAAGCTTATAACAAGAGTATCAAATTTTTCAAAAAAAAATAAAATAAAATAGTTTCTCCTCAAACAATCAAAGAAAATTGCTAGAAAACCACATGCTCTCTCTCTTTCTCTCTCTCTCAATGTAAATGTAATCATGTTTTTAGACAGACAGACAGACAGAATCACAGACAGACAGAGACACAGACAGACAGACAGGGACACAGATAGACAGACACAGACAGACAGACAGATAGACAGATAGATAGATAGACAGACAGACAGATAGACAGACAGACAGACAGACAGACAGACAGACAGACAGACAGACAGACAGAGAGAGAGAGAGATAGATAGATAGATAGATAGATAGATAGATAGATAAATAGATAGAGATAGATAGATAGATACATAGATAATGATAGATAGATAGAGATAGATAGATAGAGATAGATAGATAGATATATAGATATATAGATAGATAGATAGATAGATAGATAGAGATAGATAGATAGATAGATAGATAGATAGAGATAGATAGATAGATAGATAGAAATAGATTGATAGATAGATAGATAGATAGACATAGATAGATAGATAGATAGATAGAGATAGATAGACATAGATAGAGATAGATACACATAGATAGATAGAGATAAATATACATAAATAGATAGATATAGATAGATAGATAGATAGAGATAGATAGAGAAATAGATAGATATAGATAGATAGATAGATAGATAGAGATAGATAGAGAGATAGATAGTGATAGATAGATAGAGATAGATAGATCCCCGGACAACTTCGGGTATCCCTGCTAGTAAGGTATAAAGATGAAGTTAAATTCACTGTTTACAGAAAACCTGCCAATAGAGATGATTTCATTCACTACTTCTCAGCACACAGTGACAAAACCAAGTCCGGGGTCCTGATAGGTTTCTTCCTTAGAGCATTTAGAATTTGTAGTGCAGAATATCTGGAGGAAGAAGTATCGTACATCAAGGATGCCTTCCAGAAACTCAAATACCCTTTAGGCAAGATATGTAAACTCCAGAAAACAGCAACTGAAATATTTAAAAGGCCACACAATGAGGATACAACCGACGGATACGTAATAGTACCAAATTCACGAGGAACCGAACGTGTAGATAAACATTTATACAATGCAGGAATCAAAATTGCTAGAGTATCAGGAAAGAAAATAGGAGAAATCGTAAAACCGAGTATCAAGAAAGAAAATAACACCTTAAGCGTTGTGTATCGCATTTCCTGCAATGGCTGTCATTCAGCATACTTTGGGGAATCAGGGAGAGGAATGGAGAAATGAATTTATGAGCACAAAAATGACCTAAAAGCACACAGAACATCAAATGCGCTAGTAACACATGTAGATATATTTGGGCATTTACCCAACTGGAAAGACACACAAATTCTGCACAAGGGCTAGAGAAACTTAGAAAAACAATAGAAGCTGCTTATATCCACAATAACCCAACCACTAACAACAGGGATGGATTTGTAAATTTAGCGAAAGCGGCTGGAGTGTTGGTGATAGCTGAAGCTAAGGAGGCGGAGCCACCCCCAGCTAACAGCCAATCAGGTGCTAGGTTCCCCAGACACCCCGCCAGGTGATCCTGGGCAGTGTATATATTGACCTACCCTGTCTGTCTGTGTCATTCTCTGAAGAAGACCCTGTGAGGTAGAAACATAAGAATAAAGTCTTCCTCCTGTCACCGTTTTTATCCTCCATCAACCTATATATATATATATATATATATATGAAGAGACTCTGTTTGTATATATATATATATATATATATATATATATATATATATATATATATTATAGGGTGTGTTTTGTGGCCCTGTGTGTAAGAATCAGTAACCTTCAATTCAACCCACTCATTACATACACACAGACAAAATAAAATGAGAATATTGTGAATCCAACAGGAAATATGTGTGTGTGTGTTCTGTGTTGGATGATGTTTCCATGTATGTATTTACCTAATTGTATTTACCTAATTGTAAGTTACAGGAAGTGAGCATAAGCTCGTGGTGTCCCGTCTGCTTGATTTTATTTAATCATATTCTTTTAGTTCTATGAATAGTTTTGTTGCACTATATTATTTCGTTCTCTCTATTTACTTTGATCCAACTTTTGTTTAAAACTATGAATACTCTGTGCACACACTACTTCTTCATCCAACTGATTCCATCCACTAATACATCTATAAGGAAAACTATACTTCCTTACATCACCTTTACATCTACCTGTCCTTAATTTATACCTATGTCCTCTCGTTCTGCCTTCATCTTCTTCAATAAAATTCATCTTGTCAATTCTCTCTAAATTTCTAACACATTTGTACATCATAATCATGTCTCCTCTTTCTCTTCTGTCCTTCAGAGTTGACAAACCCAATTTCTCTAACCTCTCATCATATGATAGTTCTCTCAATGGGGAATTTTCTAAACTCGTGGTTGCCACCAGGTGGCATCACAATCGATGGTTCATCGCGCACATAAGCAAAATAAAATATTCCTTCAGTCATTCAATACACAAACAAAAATGCATCGAGCTTAAATGATACATATTTTTACACAATTCTTTCTAAGTAGTAAAACACAGGTAAAATAGTACTATTCGTGATCAAAGGAGTTAAGTTGATTTTCTGGTGAAATTGGCATTCAGATTATTTTGGCCATCTCGGGATTAGCAAACAGGTACACCATTGATTGGAAACATAGTAAATGAAAATACAATAAACTTAAAAAGAACATGCAGGTGATAGTTAAAACTCCGAATTACATAGATCAACTTCCTGGTTTATTGAAATACATATTTCAATTGAGAATAGACAACTTGAATGTGCTGGCGAATTAGTCGAATCGTGGAGGGAATCAAAACAAAACAAACGTGTTTATCTGACTGGCGCTCGCTTTGGTTATTGTTACGTGGTTGGTTTGGTTCTTTTATATGAACAATGGACTACGGTAGCTGGACGTTGCAACAGCTGAAGGAGTAGTGAGGACTTTCAGACAGACGCCAGACAGGCTCTCAGCTGATGTTTGTTTTGGTTCGAGTCTCGCTCGGCTAATTTTGCCTTGTCGCTCACTGGGTGAAGGAGATACTAATATCTCCACAAAAATAACTCTATCTATATATTACCATGTTACTGGGTATGTTATGTCTTAATCATATTTATTTGTATTGTCCAAACAATATCGATATAAATATCGATAGCAGAAGGTCGACAATCACGAAACAAAAATATCTAATTTAACCAACTTATCTCAAAATTATCCATACAGGTTATTAAAAAGTCGATGCAGGATTCCGAAAGTATCATAATGATCAAGGTTCTATGCATTTGTATGCTAATGGGATTTTAAAAACCAATATTTTAGCTCATGTCATCTTAGTTGCTACTCTCTGCACCCTCTCTAATTTGTTTATATGTTTTATTAGATGTGGTGACCATACCACTGCCACATATTCTAATCGAGGTCAGGGCCCGGATTCTCAAAGAAATTTACGACGTCGGATCTCATTTGGGACGTCGTAACTTCCCCAGGCGAGTTAGGTCCACATACTCAAAACATTAAGACCTTATACTCAAAACAATTTCGGCACTGTGGGCAGCCATCTTGTGAGGTCTTAAGACACGTAGATTTACAATCCGCGCGACCCTGTCACAAGGGAGTTAAGACCCGAAACACATAGAAAACGTATATATTTTTGTCAATCCTCTAGTGGTTCTCCCCGAGTCCCCGTTGCTGTGTTGGCAAAACACCATCACCCACGTCACGTCTTGTTGTTTGTTGTTGTGGGCGAGCTGAATGAACTAAACACCGAGCGCTAATTTACAAATGTGATGGAACTTAGTGGTTTGCATATGAGAATAGGCGTCGCCTACGGAGGGAAAGAGTATATAGGGATCCATTGGACCCTCTACATGTTAGTGAAGAACACTTACTTCGCTATTATAGATTTCCTCATCAAGAAATCTTAATTAAACTTGTGCCAGGAACTTGCCAATTGACCCATATGTTCGTCGACAAAAGAGGAGATCTCATGGTATACCAACACACACCCAAGTGTTAGTAACTCTACGAGTATTAGCTAACTAGTGGAACCTTTCAAAGTGTGATGGGAGATTCTGCTGGAGTGACTCAAGCAAGTGTGAGTAGAGTGGTGAAATCTGCTGTAGTACATTTGTTGGCTGAGAAGGCAAGAGTAGAAATAAAGATGCCCTCAGGTATTGTGGAAATTGGCAGAGCCTGCAGAGTATTCCATGCAGTGAATGGTTTTCCCTGAGTGATTGGAGCCCTTGATGGTACTCATATACCTATCAAGGCTACAAATATAAATTCACAAGTATATATTAATAGGAAAGGCTATCACTCCCTGAATGTGCAGTGTGTTTGCACCAGTGAGAAAATAATTTAGCATTATAGTATGAGATACCCTGGCAGTACCCACGACTCCTTCATCTGGAATAACAGTCGTCTTCGGGCTCGATATTGTAGATAATTTCTTTACATGAAATAAACTTGGTAAATTTAAATAAATACATTGTTGTTAATTACTACATCTCCTACTTATCCCAATATCACTCAAAACTACATTTTAACTGTAATAAAGACTTTGTGAAAATATAATTCTACAGATTATATTCAATTGTTTATTGTTTAAAAGCAGCACACTATAAAATCAAATACAGTACAGTAATAAAATACTATCACAGCATGACACACCTAAAATATAATCACATTTGAAAATAAAATTAAAGTTAGTGAGAGTTCTGTTAGCATAATCACTGTACAGCTACAATAACACTCGATAACATCTTACCAGTAATAAAGACTTTGTGAAAATATAATTCTGTATTACATTCAACTGCTTATTGTACAGAAGCAGCACACTGTTAAATAACCTAATTAGTTTGGCACAGTATCACATTGTTTGGCTAACTCTGTAAGTTCCTCAAGTGCAGAGGCAATTCTTGGGAGGCTGCCTCTCAACACTTGCAGAATTTCTCCCTGTACTGCCAGCATCTGGTCACTGATACAGGGCTGTGGACTGGCACGGCTGCTGTGAACACGGCTACTGGTGTCATGACTCTCAGATCTACTTGCCCTCATACTTGATGCTGGAGGTGGTGATCTAGAGTAGGCATGGTCAAAAGTCACTGTCTGGGGAATGGTAATGTTTTCTGATGGTTCGTGACTTTGAATATTTTCTAACAGGCCTGAACTCTCAAAGTCAATATGTTCTACAGACATTGTAGAGTGGCGTGTTGGGTCATCTACTCCTGCCACCAAAATCTGTAACAATAAGAAGTGCTGTGTTTATGTAATATGGTTACAATGAAAAAGGAACTGTGATGCATAGTGGGAGCAATAAACATGGGGCTGCCTTTTTCCTTTAAGTTTCTTTTTGCTTAGTACTTCTTCCTCAATGTTTCCTGTCTGCATTGCAGTTTCTTTGGTAAAGCTGTACATACATTTCACTGTCACCCAACATATATAAATATAATCACACTTGGCCTAACATCTGCTGAAAAAAGATTTGAGAACCACTGGTGAACAACATCTTCAATACAGTACAGTATGTATTGCATCTCGTCAACCTACTGAAGATTTTATAATGAACATCAGCTAAGCTCAGCAACATCTTCATGACCAATTATGCATCTACTTACTGGGTAGTGGTGCATGCTCATCATGTGTCCTTGTCAACGGTATGGGTCTGGCAACACTACCAGCAGAGGTCGATGGCAGAGACTCATCTGTAACAATAATGTGTGCAGTGTTACACAACAGTATATCCAGTACTAATGCAACATGTTTACTCTGAGCTTTTGTAGTAACAGACAACACATAATAACCATAATACTGTATGCATAAAAGACACAAATACAGTACAGAATTGGGGCCTTGCATTCCCCTGCACTCTATAAGTTATTTTAGACCTTAAATGTACAGGCCTAACAATACAAAGTCACTGAGAAAGGCATGACAATCCCCTACACAGTTCTTCCATTATCTTTTGTGAGAGAACATTGTCTCAATGTGCACTCCGTAAAAATTAGTCAAATTTACCAGCAATGACGTCCTCACTTTCGAAAGGGCCAGAGTGCCCCTCAATAGCCTCTGTCTCGTTGAGAGCAAGTAGTAGTGCCTCCTCTGTAGGCTTCCAGTCCTTTGTGTCAGGTATTCCACCACCTGTAAAAGCCATTAAATTACAGTCATAGCTAAGATGAACAGTAGTATCATTGCAGCATTGCTTTAAGTAGTCAAACTCTAGTACAGTATACTGTATTGGGCTTCTTGAATGCTTAATTTCTTTCTGTATTGTGAAGTATAATTCTGCCAATCTTTCTCAATACATTACATTAGTTGATGGAATTCCTAAAACTATCCTACATCATACAGTATTTAATGATCACTTAGAATAGCCTACATATTGTACCCCAACATTTCTTTAATTACATACCTAACCTAACCTAATGTATTTAGGATGAGTTAACAAATATTTTGATGCACACTTAAATGTATAATGCAAGAACAACAACAAATATTTAAGCTAATGCAGTTCTCTAATATGTTTTTCCCCAAGTCAAATTTTGGTAATTAACCTGATCTAACCAAACCTCAGCAGACTACAGCAGGGACTTAATTGTGGCAACCCGTTATATAGGCCTACTAGTAACAATGGAAGAAACAATCTACTGCACAATGGCAATATAGTACATAAATATCATAGAAAAACTAATATTTAATGGTTATTATGAACGTCAATAGTCAATGATGTTACTAAGAACTTACCTGTCACTCTCATTTCACTCCTTTCCTTGGTTATTGCGACGTTACTACTGCTGTTGACAGTCTCTCTGTAGGCGATAAGAGAGAGATAATACTGTTGTCACTGCATCACACGCTTCTCACGTCCCAGCATCACTTTATGTTTACACAACACAGCTGATGGGGTCCATATTGGCACTGTGGCATTCCTTGCTTTTCATTGGCTGGATCCACATGAAAGACGCCACCTGATTGGCTGAAGATTTTCCGATGTCCCAGAGGAAAAGACAGTCGCAAGTAGTTACGAACCGATTAGGACGTCGGAAATTTGTTTTGAGTATCTTGTCTTACGACACGAAATACGACATCCTAAATTGTTCGTAATATCCGACGTCGTAAGTGAGATACGACGTCCCAAATGAGATACGACGTCGTAAGTTACGACCCGTTTTGAGTATCCGGCCCCTGGTGACCACGTGTCTTGCTTCCCCTCCTTCCTCTTTGTCAATATTTCCTTTTTTCCTGTAATATTTATTTTCACTTTCTCAATTATACTCTACTTTCTTCACTTTATGAATCTCTCGTTCACAAATAGAATTTATGTAGTTTTACATCCTAAGTACTAAGCCAAGAGATATATCACAGGTAATGGCAATGGTTTGAATCCGCTGGGGCACCAAACCATTTAAAATAGTAAAAATATTACCATATTATATAATAATTCCTACCACCAGTTACTTAGTATATTATTCAGGTCGTCCCCAATCCCCAGTCTCCTGGTGGACGCTAATGAGCCACCTCATGATCTCCTTCGCCATTCCTTGATAGTTTGTTGTTGGCATCGATTACATCGACTTCCTGACTCCCTTTCTTGCTTGGCGGTGTCATCTGATATCATGTCTCAGTACTTTCTCTTACATTCTCGTACACCTTGGCCCTTTGGCTTCCGGGTCAGGAAGGCTATGGAGGAGATGGGCATTGATGATTTCCAGATTTGTCTTTGAGGGTCACCAGGGTGGCTCCATGGTTTCTTCCATAAGTTTTCCCTTGCACCTGCTTTTCAGATAAGAAAGAATCTCTTCCTCCTCCAGTGGCTCGTTCCCTCTTTTTAGAACATGCCTTCACTCACAGGGAGTCCCTCTCTGTGTACACCGATGAGTCGAAGTCTGATGCTGGAATTGGCTTTGGAGTTGTCTTTCCTGATTTTGCCGTGGCGGCAGGCTCGTTTCTGTCATGTCAATTTTTACTGCTGAGCTCTCGGTCATTATATATGCCATTCAAATAATTTTTGCTCTCCCTCAGTTTTCTTTTACTATTTTTACCAATTCCTGTAGTGCCTTGCAGGCCTTGTGCAATTTTATCTCTTCCCATCCCCTGGTGTTGGCCAATCTCGAGTGGCTTGTCCTCCTGCGTCGTCGTGACCGCAAAGTCACTTTTTGTTTGGTCCCGGCTCATGTGGGTATCAATGGGAATGAGCGGGCTGACGCCCTAGCCAAGGCTGCAGTCTCCAGTATTGCCTGCATTAATGATGTGTTCAACACCTTAAGGGTTTTGGCACCCCTTCGGCCCCAGCCACTAGCTTTTAGTTCTTCAACTGTCCATCATTTCTTTCTATTTCCTTACTGCTTGCTGTCACACCTCTCTATCACCTTTTTCTGGCGCTATATGACCTCGCTGTTGCGGCGCTAATATCATTCAATCAATCAATCCAGCTCTCGGCCTCCTGCCAGGCGTCATCCTGTCCCTGTAGTTGACCTTCGACCCTATATAGATGCTGCCGTTCGTTCCTACTGGAAGGACAGATGGGACGCCGTCAGGGCTAACAAGCTCCGCGACATCCGCCAACGCCTTGGTTTGTGGAGCTACAGCAGCCTGTCTAGCTGGTGGGAGACGGCTTTTGTCCGTCTCCGCATTGGCTACACATTACTGACTCATGTTTTTTTAATGGAGAGGGCTCACCCTCCCTACTGTGATTATTGTCTGGTCCGTTTGACAGTACGGCATCTTATTGTTGAGTGTCCCAGCCTTGGGGACCTTCATCATAGGCACCTCTCCGAGTACCGGGTGGGTGACGGTTCTTACAGTCTCTCCCAGGTGCTCGGGGAGGAGGCTTGTAGTGTGGGAGGGAACATCTTCTCCTATCACAAATTGTGGTTTTATGATATTTATAGGTTCTAGATGGTTTGATATTTTTTTTTTACTTTTGATTGTTTGCTTTTTTAGCAATGTCAACGGTTTTTTTTTAGTAATAATGTTCTTTTTAGTTTGTGTGTCTTTTAATCATGGTGCCTATCCCTTTCGGGTGTTTATGCTTTATTAAGTATGTAGAGGACAATTATTATGTTTGGCGGTATATGACCCTAGCTGTTGCTCCGCCAGATGCCTAGTTGCATCATCAAATCAATCAACCATCAATCGTGATTTGTATAAATTTCTAGGAAAAGAATTCCTTTGTTATGTCCATAACCTGTCTATGACTTCTAAGTAGACAAAAGGTAATAATAACACTATCATTGTATCTTTTACAACATCCCGTATTCCATATGATATCCAAATATTTTATCATATACGGTTTATAGTGAAATCTTACAATCAATGTGATAAGCAGTGCTTCAAATGTTATGTTTATTGTCACGCTGAGAAAAACTTTGAGAACGACCACAAGTGCCGCACTTGTTCAGGTTCACATTCTTCAAATTACCCCAGCCTTTATCCACCCTTCTGTTTCTATTACAAAGGGTCATACTCGTGGTATATGACCATGTAGAGTCGTAGCAGATAGTCCTTGACCAGCCTGTGATTGAAAGGTGAGGCCAGCTGTTTCGAACTGTGAACACGTGGATTCGTTGTTTCAATCAGCTGTCTGATGACAGTATGTGTATAAATGCTTCGAGTTTACGGACGCTCCTATGTTGGTCACGGATGTCCATCACTGACTAGTCAAGGATTATTTGCCGCAACTGTACAGGTGCAGTTAAATCCTCTCCAAACTTGTCCATATTATATGAAAGTGGAGAACCTCTCCCCTCAATGCACCGTGATTTTTTTTACTATACACACTGCTTTAACCCTTAACGTCCGGTCCGCGGTCATAAACGGAGCCAGGTGGCAGCCGGGTCGTGTCTTACACCCTTGCCAAGTGGTGACCGGGCGGGATGAAGCACCGCTGTTGCCAATGTCGGCATTTACGAGCCCAATTTGGCGGTTTTTTTTTGACTTGGCTATACTTCACCACCACCCCTCCTCATCCCATACATAAATTAGTGAGCTACTGACCGCGAAGATGGCCGAACGTGATTCAGAATTTTCGCGCGTGTCCGATTCGGTGCCCCCTACCGCGCTGCCAAGTACGTCATCTCTCGTGACATCAACTCCCCGCGTGCAGCCTGCAAGAGCTCGCAGACCACCTGCTAGGCTCTCAGACTCTGCAATTGATAGGGAGTTGGAGGAAATGTCCGAGTTATCGTTTGGTAGTAACGACAGCGACAGTATTTATGATACGGAATGGCAGCTTGACCAGTCATCAGAGGGAGAAGTGTGTGAATCTGTATCCCACACAGCTCTTCCTTCATTGTCAAGCGTGCAAGACGTATCCAACGTTGCAGCCCCTGTTGCAATTCCGTCCACGAGTGGGGTGGGAGCTTTGAGAGGTAGTTTGGGAGACAATCTTTTGTCTCCTATTGTTGCTACCTCTCCCTTGGATACAAAACAAAAAGCTTCCACCTCCAAACCCCACTACGGGGTTACTCCTCAAGGTAAGAAGAGGTCAAGGAGGAGGTTGGATTTTTCATCCTCCTCAGATTCTTCTTCGGATGAGGAGTTGCAAAGACGCTACACAAAGAAAGGTGTTGGAAGAGGGAAGGGGAAGGGAAGAGGGAAGGGTAGAGGGAAGGGTAGAGGGAAGAGAACAGAGGAGCAGCAGGAGCAGCTTATCTCGTCTGACCTGGACCCTGATAACCCACCAGACCTGACGCCATCTCACCCCTCATCACCACCCCCTGCTACTCATGCTACTCATCCTTTGTGTGACAATCAGGGGGGTGAAGACGCATCACTGTTGCCTGCCCCCCCACTGTCGCCTGACCCCCCACTGTCGCCTGACCCCCCACTGTCGCCTGACCTCCCACTGTCGCCTGCCGGTCCTACGTTGCCTGACGCGGCGGCGCCGCCACCACCACCACCACCTCCACCACCACCACCACCTCCACCTCCACCACCAGCGGCAGGTCCTCGTGGCGCACCTCATCCTTACCTGTGGACGGATTGCGATTCGTTTGTGCCTGATATACCGACTTTTGATAACAGTCGGTCAGGTATTCAAGCCGTATTTCCCTGTCGTCCGTTGTCATCAATATTGGAATATTTTACTGCGTTCTTCGACGTAATAATGATGACATACTTGACGCAGGAAATAAATAACTTCAGACAATTCAGCAATCCACCAGATAGGGAACACAGCAAGATGTTGCCCTGGACTGACGTGACTGTTGCTGAGTTGTATGTGTGGTTAGCTCTGACGATGCTGATGCCGCACGTCAGGAAACATCGCCTCAAGGACTTCTGGAGCACTAACGTCCTTATTTCCACGCCTGCCTTTGGAAAATATATGTCCCGGGACAGGTATAGGGACATACTTTCCTATATTCACTTCGCCCCCAACATGGGTCCACACCTGAAAGACAGGCTTTGGAAAATTAGGCCCATTCTGACTATGCTCCAGGAGAAAATGCGAGGCTTTTTTCGACCATTCCAGAATGTTGTTATCGACGAGTCTCTGGTGCTGTTCAGGGGACGAGTGTCCTTTATTCAGTACATCCCGTCAAAGAGGCATAGATTTGGCATCAAATTCTATGTCATCTGCGACTGTAAGACTGGCTATGTGTTGGATTTTATACTTTATTCAGGTACGGATGTGGATATCCCGGGCCAGGACCGTCTTGGCTTCAGCGGGAGTGTTGTCAAGAAACTCATGGGGGATTACCTTGACAACAACCACATCCTGTACACTGATAATTATTACACCTCTCCAGCACTTAGTCAGTTCCTTCTGCAGCACCAAACAGGATCCTGCGGCACCATTCGTGTCAATAGGAGGAATTGGCCAGTATTTACCCCCACCCACAGGGGTGACCGTCTCATGAAGAAATCGGGGAAAATGCTGGCCATCACTTGGCACGATAAACGCCCTGTCCGGATGCTCACCACCGTCCACAGGGGCACGATGCTGGATTCTGGGAAGATTGAGCGCGGCACAGGTAACAACATCTTCAAGCCTGATGCTGTGCTTGATTATAATATAAATATGAGACTCGTCGATAAGTCAGACATGATGGTGAGTGCCATCGATTGTCTGAGAAAAACCTGCAAGTGGTACAAGAAGGCTTTCTTCCACCTTCTTGACGTCACAGTGCTAAATTCGTACTTGCTCTACCTCCAGCAACACACCAACAGCCGACTACCACTCCGGCAGTACGAATTGGAGTTGGTAACCCAACTCCTACAGAAATTTAGCACTGTGCAACCACTGCAGCAGCACAGGCATGCACCAGCGGCGGGACGACCTGACAGATTGCAACAGAGTGCTTACATGTTGCGCCACAGCCTAATTGATCTGCCAACCTTGGCATCAGGTCGTCCAGGTTATCGCCGCTGCCATGTCTGCAAGCACACGACACGTCGCACTCAGAGACTCAAGGAAACTCGTTACTGGTGTAAGGAGTGTTGTGTGCCATTATGCCCTGGAAACTGCTTTTCAGAATATCATGGACTGGAATTTATATAGAAGCAGGAAGTGATGGGAGTAATGCGAGTGAAGTGACAGTGACACTTGGTGACAGTGACACTATTTAGTTATAAGTGAAGTGATAGTGACACGTTTTTAGGATATAAGTGAAGTGATAGTGACACGTTTTTAGGATATAAGTGAAGTGATAGTGACACGTTTTTAGGATATAAGTGAAGTGATAGTGACACGTTTTTAGGATATAAGTGAAGTGATAGTGATTAGGATATAAGTGAAGTGATAGTGACACGTTTTTAGGATATAAGTGAAGTGATAGTGACACGTTTTTAGGATATAAGTGAAGTGATAGTGATTAGGATATAAGTGAAGTGATAGTGACACGTATAATTTACGTTGAACATAATCAGTGATATTGACACAGAAAATGTTTTGCGTAAATACTCCCACACTTCTCTCCAGGGCATAAAATATTCTGGAATGGTTAGCTAACCACACTAAAACAGGGGCTGCAAAAGGTAGGGGGTACGACGGCACGCAAACACGAGAGAAAAATGATTGAGTCACGCACCTCGCCGACCCGTTTTCACCACCCAGCCCAGCCAACGTCAGAGCCACTCCACCCGCACGAACACCACCCCGCTCTCAGCCGTGAAGTGACCTTCATTCCTCACTTCATTTCTCGGCAACGGAGAGTCCCAGAGAGCTGAGGATGGTTTCATTGGAGAGAGGAAGAGTTGATGGTGAGTACAAGACCATATTTAAGTTGTTCAGTATCGTAGTTTAGACGTACGGAGTAAGTGAAGTAGAGTGAAATTGAGCGATTTTGGTAAAAGCGCCCGGCCAGCGAGGGAGGCAAGGTGCAGTAGCCCCGGCCTGACAGCGCGGCTATCCATAGTTTTCCCGTCGCGGAGGGGTTAAGAATACAGTCTACTGACTTCAGTACGAAGAAATTGTTTAAAATGCCTGATGTCTATGTTAACAACCATGAACTTCCCTTTCCAGTCCGAGCTTTACACTGATTTATTAGTACCGGTACAGAACACCACCATTTCAGTAGTAACTATAACTCCACCAGCTATATTCTATTCTGTACCTTTTTAACAATCAAATCACCTCAGTCATATATTCCCTCAATAGAGGTATACGGAATTTATGGCATATTTAATTTACTTATGTACAGTAGTTCAACAGTGTAACTAAATATGGAATAACTTATTTTTAATATAAGATGCAATTGCAATTCCAGTCTTCAATGACTGTATAGTAGGCAATAGTACTACTCCATTTGATTTCAAATCTTTATAATAATAAAACTCCCTTGTGATGGTAACAGGTACGACTTTACTCGTGTAATCACTATGACTGAGCTACTCTTCGCAATGGCCAAGCCTGTTGTAACTCCGAACTGGTTAAACTTCTACTACCCACTCGGTGGTCAGGTATGGGTTGCCGTCCTCGCATCTACCATTTTCGTCTGTGCTTCCATGGTAATGGTAAGTACGGTGCCATCTTGGTCACTGTTAGATTAAGGGTGCTGTATACTTGAGGGCCTCTACCATTGACTACATACTGAATTGCACCTGTACTATCTCGCCTCTCTTTATTATTCCATGTGACTAAGGTATCTAAGGTATCCATGTGACTAAGGTATCCTAACTCATTCTAGTAAAAAGTCACTGTCGCCTAGCACTTGAAGGTTGCTCTTAGCCAGTGACTTATGCTCCTAAATGAATGAATGCATATTGTACTATACGAGAGGGGGGGGGGGGGGGTAAAAGGAGATACAGGATGTCTGAATTAGAGGAGGTGAAACTTAAAGGGAAAACAAAGTCATGGTTAGACACAGCTGCTGTAGTAAGACTGAGTGTAGGATTAACTGACACCCAATGAACCTAGGTTAACATGTCGCAGGTGATGCTTCGGATGTAGTGTTGCATGTAGTTAATTTCAGCCTTCTTCTTTTCTTAATATCTTTCGAATTCTTTCTAATTTCTTCACAGAGATATGATAGGCTGGATGTTTTCGAGAGAGGCTTGGTAATTTCGAGCGGGCTTCTAAGAATTTCCCTCTGAGCAGGGTAGTTAGTGTCTTGAGTATTACAGGAAACTTTGTCTAGTTTCTGTTGTTGATCATGTCAAACTAGATAAGGTTTAGTGTGGCTATCTCGTCTAGGCATGGGGGTCAGAGGTAATGGGTCGGGAAAAAGAGGTGGTATCTTGTCTGGTTGACATGACAAGGGTATTAAAAATTTTAAAAGTTTTGGTCATGATATATATATATATATATATATATATATATATATATATATATATATATATATATATATATATATATATATATGCCTTGACACTGGGGTGGCGTACTGGTAGAGGTACAGTACAACCATCTTGGAGACCTTGTTCTATTATCACCCACAACACAAGAAGTTATTAATGTTCTCCTTGTCAATGGATGAAGGGCTGACTTTCACCTGTATGAATAGCTACAGTGGTGTTCTCGTTGGTGATGGTATGTAAGGCTGGATTTACTGATGTGTTCTCAATACTGATGTATGAAGTTTCTTTGATTTAAATATATGGGAACTACACCAGTTTTTTTTTTCTATTATATTAACTCGATATAAAGTATGGTACTCTTCTATTTGTTAGTTTAGAACAGGAGAGATAAATATTCATCAACGACCTACTCATAGATTAAGCTGTAATTTGAAAAAAAAAAATGAAATTGTATCTTATATATTTAGACGGAAATAATATGTTAATTTTCACTCCTTTTACTTTTTAACATTTCTATTTTTATACAGAACTATTCCTTCAAAATAATAGTGAATTACCTTAAACATTAATTAACATAATTATTTAAAGTTAAAGTTAAAGTTGCAGGGTTTTAGTTCTGGTATCTACCTCTGATGAGACACTCTCCTGAACGTCAGCCAGGCAAGCCCAACTCCCTACCATGGTGCCCAGCCATGGCAGTAACCCCCCAGTAAACAGTTTGTAACTCTCGGGCCTGGGCGAGGCTCGATCTGCCGACCTCACGGATGCGAGGCAGGCGTGTTACCACTGTACATATTTAATCTAAAATAAGCTTCATTCTGTTATACAACAGGATATAAAAGTAAAGTAAAATTTGGTTAAAACAATATCCAGAACTGGGGATCCACATAATGTTCATATGTAAAGCTGCAGAAAAAGACCTGCATGAGAAGTATTACATAAATCATAAACAAAACTTATGCTCAACAGCCAACACACACACATACACACACTCTAAATACCACAACACATAAAACAAGAACTCAAATAATAAGTATATATGCCTTTAACCACCAGAACTAATATCCTAGAGACAAGTAGGCTCAGCAGAATGTTTACAGTCCATGGGTAATTAAAATATCAATTGTATGTAAGTACCTCCATAACACTGAATATAGATCAGTAATCTGTAAGATGTGATGAAGCTCAACTGAAAGGAAAAATATTTCAAGTAAACAGACTCGTTATGCTCCACCAGACCCATCAATCCTCAATGTATTCTGAGTCAGATGATAATCTACACCAATTGATTGCCCTCAATTAATCAATTAATTATTAACACTTCACATCTAGACAGGAAGTCAAGAGGCAATAAAAAAAATAAAAAAAATCATAAAATTATTTCACATTGGATATACATCCATTGATTCACTTTCATGTACAGTACAATGTTGTATATTTTATAGATGTTAAATAGGAAGTTGAAAAATACATGATTTTGCACGACAAGGAAGCTAAACTCTTCATATCACATCTTGTGGGCAAACGATGCAATATGATCCTAAGCGATCCAAACAACCTTTCAGCATGTTTTTAACATCAAAATACATTACATCAGGAAGCATTACAAATTTATCAAAGATATGAATTATCTGACAAAGAGTATTTATGTTCACTGATGAGTTATTTCCTTCTAATAAATCACGGTATATTTCTTGCGATTTCTTCACAGCCAATTTGATTTGCAAAACCACTTCTCTCAAATTGTGTTTATCAAAATACCTTTTATTACATTTTGGACATATTTCCATACTGTAGTTTACTGGTGAGCAACAACTTGTACATTTTAATATAAATTCTAATGGTAAATCATTGTAAGAAGGCCAAAGACGGCAAGGAACACATTTGCAGGTGAAATAATATTTGAGGAGAAGGGTTGCCTGTCTACTTTTAGCTGGAGTCGCAGTATAACATTCTCCATAAGTATCTGTAATCTCAGTGCCTGCTGGGATATGTCTCATAGCCCTAAGCACCATTGCACTGCCATAGCAGACCCGGGTAGCTGCTGGATTGCAACTGTGGTTGGTCAAGCTTAGTACACCAAAAACACCACAACCTACATCCTGTAATGTTCTCTGGTGGTAGTTATTTTCAATAACCTGGAGAAGAGAAAAGTTTACAAATGCTAGTGAATTTCATATCTAATATACAGAACCCAAATTTAAATCCTTGATTCTATAAGTAAACAAGGAGAAGCAAGAGATAAAATGCACTAATATCCACTGTTTACTGCTAGCATGTACTGTAGAAATGATTGGCTTCATATCATACAGCTGTACCATAGGCTACCTGACTTAAGCACTCAATAGGGAGTTTACAGAGAAAGAAAAGTGTTGAATAGAGAACACTGGAGACTCATCTGTCATAGAGTTCACAGAGGAAACAAAGTCAGAGCAATAAATATCTTTGGAACAGCCCACTAACTGTCACCAGAATAAGGTTTAATTCCTGATTAATTTACTATCAAACAAGATTCAACCCCACTCTACAACAGGACAATATTATACTGTACATCAATGACAAAATACCGGTATTGCCTTGGAAAATAAGTGTTAGTTTTTATACCTAAAAATAGTACTGTATTGCATATACTTACCGTCAGTTCATGGATGGAATGAGAATTGCAAAAAAAGGTTCATTATATGAGTGAAGAGGGTACTTCCAGAGAGCAAGATATCCTCTTGGCTTGGCGTGAACACTGTTCCATCAGCATTTACCAAAAAATGGTGACTCTTTTCTAATAATTTTAGCAAAACAAATGCCATAGCACATTTTATAAACAGTTCAAGGGCTGAGCGACTCTCTTTGTTAGTTACCAAGTGGAAGATAGGTCTATATTCAGAGGAATCATATATGCCATTGCGGTTGAAGCCCAACTTTTCAGCAGGTATATTTAATACTTCCTCTTGAAAGATTGGAACCATTTCTTTTAACTGTGAATAGGTTGTCTGCATTAAAATCCGGAAGGCTAATACAGGAATGTTACCAATATGTAAAGCAGCAAGGGTAGCAAGGGTATTGCATTCTTGGCCATGATATAAGGCAAGTTCTCTTTCCTGACATTCCTTGCTACAGAATATTACCTGCAAAAAGAAATAAGAGCAGTTAAATTCACTCACAAAACTGTTGAACACCTGTAGTACACTACTGACTGCAGTAATCTGATACCCAAATATAGGGCCTATGCTCCTTAGCTAATAGTTATTGAGGAGCAGGGAGGGTTCAGAAAGGGTAGAGGATGTGTGGATCAAATATTTGCATTAATATCAAGAGTGGAAAAATATATTGGGAAGGGTAGAAAGTTGTATGCTGCCTTCATGGACTTGTAGAAGGCATACGATAGGGTTGATAGGAGAGCTATGTCAGAGGTATTGAGAATTTATGGCGTTGGGGGATCTATGCTGAAAGGCATTGAGGCCTTTTATGCAGAGGCAACAGGATGTGTGCAGTTTTAATATCAGTGTAGGGCTGAGGCAAGGGTGTGTTATGTCACCATGGCTGTTCAATATATATATATATGTATAGTTGTATGAGAGAGATGAAAGCCAAAGTGAATGGTTTGGGGGTGAAGTTGAGGCTGAATGAAGCAAATTGGTCCTTAGTGGCAAGTTTATTTGCGAATGCAATGGCTGAGAGTGAAAGGAAGATACAGAGGGTGGTGGACGAGTTTAAGTCTGTATGTAAATGAAGGAAACTGAAGGTGAATGTTGGTAAAAGTAAAGTATTTGAGAGAGCAGAAACTGAAGTGATTGACTTTGCTACACCTTACAGAGTGGAAGTACCAACTGGGACGAAGTGTGAAATAATTCTGAGGGGTGAGAGGAGGGAGGAAGTGAATGAGTTTAAATACCTAGGTACAGTTTTATGTAAACATGGAAGTATGGAAGGAGAAATCAGGGAGAGAGTAATGAGGGGTAGACAGGTCATAGGATCATTGGGAAGGATTATGAAAGGTAAAAGTGTGAGTATGGACGTAAAAATGGGACTATGAAATAGTATAATTCTGCCAACACTGACATATGCATCAGATACATGGACATGGAGCAAGGCTCATCAGTCTAGAATACGTGCTATGGAAATGAGTTACTTGAGAGGAGCATGTAGAGTGCCTAGGTGGGATGGAGAAAAAAAATTAAAGTGTGTATAAGAGATGTGGTATGAGTGAATAGGTAATTGGTATTGAGTGTGGAGTGGTTGAGAGAGTGAAACGTAATACATTTAGGTGGTTTGGACATGTAGAGAGAATGCAAGGCGAGGAGTTTGTAAAGAAGGTGTATGGAAGTGAAGTTGTGGGGCGGGGTGAAAGAGGCAGACCTCCGGCTTGATGGCAGAACAGAGTGGAAGAGTATGTAAAGGAGAGTAACATGAGGGGCAGGGGAGGGCTGCAACAAGTAAGGAGTGAGTGTTGGAACAGATAAAACTGGAAACACTTCTGCCATGGCCACCCCCTTGGAGGGAGTTCCCGGAGGGAATGAGGCATCAGAGCTATAAATAGATAGATAGACTAATTTTGACACACTGATTTATATTGTAGAGAAAAAATAAGAATTATGAAAAGTATTATTTAAAGTGTTAAGGATATAATCTGTATATGTCTTTACTTACTCTATTTAGGAAGTACAGCAACTTACCGGTACTCTATTTAGGCAGTACAGCAGCTTCAGAATTGACAAAACTAGATTAATCAGCTAGGGAAAATGAATCTTACAGAGCCCTGTCCTTCACTGATATACAGTACTGTACAGTATTCTAATTAGTATTTCCCTTCCAAGACCCACACTACATTAGAACTGGAGAGGTGTAAGATCCAATTCAACTAGCTAGTTTCTATGTCCTCTATACCTACCATGGGACAGCAGGGGCAGGGCAGTGGAACAGTACAGCCAGCCAGGCAGCCAGAACAGTGAGTCTTTAGGTGAGAATCAAGATTCAGCACTCTACTATACCCCTCTTCAACAAGCAGCACTTCTCCTATAAATATGAAAAAGTCAATGTAATATTATTTTAATGTATGGGACTGGGCTAACTTAGTCATATCTACAATGCTTCCTAGTGAGGTTAAATCACATGTACTATGGATTTTTTCAAATACAAAATCCCAAAGGTCTACACTGATTTTGACAATAATTGTGAAAAACTAACCTGGTAGAATGTCGTTTTTAGCAACGAGAAATCTTCCTTGTGTTGGAGAGAAAGCCAATTGAACTTTATTACTTAAAGATGGTATATTGGCACTGGGATCTGGTAATAAAGGTGGTTTGGGGGTCTTATATTTCTGTAAAAATCCTTCCACACAAGATGATGGAAAATCAGACTTGCATGTGGGAGTATTT